>SMSQ01024371.1:0-68264 GCA_019453375.1 Ctenoplectra terminalis | reverse complement strand
CCCAGTTTCTCGGTTTCAAACATACACTTGACATAACCCAGCCACTCTTCGCTAACATTCTTTCGACCACCCAAGATTCGTCCACGATCACACTTTTCCAAACATACCCGGATCATTCTCACTCGCAACCATAAATACATTCACACCACCACTTGAGAGGCCCATCTACTGGCGCCGTCCCGTCGTAGGTAGTGCCTGACTCTTACAAGGTGTGGTTTATAAACCACATACTAAAATTATAGCCAGATGCAGGTGTGGTATATAAACAACATATTAATTTTTGCTAATATCAAATAGCGGCTGTAGCTTATATACCACTAAAATAAAAATAAAATAAATACAATAAAAAAAATCTTTTAAAGTAGAATATCACTACAATAATGTAAAATTAGTGTGGTTTATAAATCACACCCGCAGTTAAAGGGTTAAAGTGTGAACGAATGAAAAACATTGTTCACCACGTGATCTCAGTAAAATACTATATCTCTCAAGAGATAGAGAGACACTGATTGTTTGGCACCGTGCACAGTATATATAAATATCGCAAGAATTGATGTGTATGTTAGTAGAGAAGGGTGTAAGTGAGAGAGAGGGAGGGAAAGAGATAGAGATATAAGTTTCGGAAGGAGCGCCAGAATGATTAAAAACTGTGGCACGTAGTATTACCTGGTTTATTAAATTAAAAAATCAATAGTATTATTTGTACCACGCTCCGCCTCGCCACTCCCTTCACTCGCAACAACCAAACAATGCCTCGCGCCTCGAACATTTACGCACGTAAATACATCCACCCTCGGTCGCTCTATCTTTTTCTCACATGCATCCCTTTCCACTCGCACCCAAAATCCTAGCATCCATTCTTTCCAATCGCACAGTCACGTATACTTCGTTTTCACAGCCTAGTTACTCGGTTCCAAACATATCCCAGATATAATCCAGACATTGCCCAAACACTCTTGGCTAGCATTCTTTCGGCCACTCAAGACTTTCGTCCACGGTCACTCAGTTTTCCAAACATACTCAATGCAGTCTCGCTTACAACAATAAATCCATCCACGCAACCACTCAAGAGTTCCAACAACCGGCGCCGTCCCGTCGCGGGTACGGGCGGCTCTTACAATGGTAAATCATGCGATTCGTGCGCCAACCTCGAACGATAAAAGTGTTAAATTTTAATGATAAGATGCAAACAGTGTCTAAGAATGTAGTTCATAAGCATGGTGACATGCTACCAAATTCCATACGTTGCATCATCTGTGGTCCATCAAGCTGTGGAAAGACAAACGCGTTGATAAGCTTGTTGAAAAGTCCGCATAGTGTACGTTTTGAAAATGTTTATGTGTATTCAAAATCGTTACAACAACCAAAATATCAGTATTTAGAGAATATGTTGGGATCGGTGGATGAAATTGGATATTTCTCGTTTTTAAAGAATAGCGATGCGATCTCACCGAGTGAATCGTTTCCGAATTAATGTAGCATGCGATAAACAAGATACCATAAGAGAATACTTTGCGATGGTGAGACATTTCAACGTTGACTGATTCCATCTTTATGAGACATGCAAAAAGTCCTAAACATCTACTACGCGATAATGCAAATCTGCTAATTCTGTTTAAACAGGATGGTACCAATCTGAAACATGTGTATAATGATCATATAAATACCGACATGTTATATGAAGATTTCTATGTGTTATGTCAAAAATGTTGGAAACGTAAGTATGGATTTTTAGTGATTGACAAGGATAGCGCACCATCAAATGGACGGCATAGAAGAGGATTTCACGAGTATGCGATTCTGTAACGCGGTTAATTGCTGTTGAGCTGTTGGAGAACCACGTCCACGATTTAACGATGATGGAGGATCGGATTAAAAATCGGGAGAGATTGGTGAAAGAGATTGCAAGATCAAGCGAATCGATTCGTACAAAATATCGTGCTTTAAAAATGGGTAAAATGCAGGATGACGTTGCGTTGGAGACATATTTCATACCCATCACCAAACCTCTACAACAAATAGTTGAAAACATAACAGAATCTGTTCAACCTCTAAACAGATTGAAGATATTGTCACCAAAACTGCTACCGAAACTGATATCGATACTGCGATTGAAACTGGTGTATCGCCATCAACTGCGAAAGTGAAGATGGCATTAACACCGGAAACACTGAAGAAACCAAAGGGGAAATTACATAAATGGGCACAAGACGACAATGCACTTGTTGCTTCTACACCAATACATGCGAAATAGAAACGATTCGGTGTCACTACCCCCACAACCTCTACACAGAAGGATGCAGTTCCACACTAACAAAGCATCGGTTAGACACGAACTAGAGACATGGAAGAATCAAAAGGTGCTTCGAGATCATTTTGGTGCATTGGGACACAAATATACAGGAGGTCCCAAAGGGTCTGTAAGTCCCTTTAAGGGGTGATTCCTGAGATAATTCTAAGCAACTTTTTCCTTTGCGAAAATGTCAAATTCGGTTTTGTTAATGAGTTATTAATTAAAAGCACCGACCAATCACAGAGCGAGAATGGCCGCCGGCGACCAACGAAAGCGTTGTCTCGCTGAATTGTTAAAAAGCTTATAGTGTAATGTGTGTGTTACGACGTAACAAAAGAAAACGAAAAATAATATTTAAATAGTGTGGGAATGGTAAGTCTGAGGTGTGAATAAAGAGTGTTTAGGACAGTGTGATCGAACTGCGAGAAACGAGTGTTTGGGCCGAGCGATAGAGGTGCGAGAGACGAGTGCTTGGGCCGAGCGATAGAAGTGTAAGAAAAGGGTATTTGGACCGAGTGACAGGGATTATCGTGTGACCGAGGAGTTCCTGGGAATGCCTGAGCAGAGTGAAAGAGATTGAGAAATAGAAGAAGAGAGAATCAGGGAATATATGGATGGAGAAAATGCGCGTGCGAGTTAGTCAAGGAGAGTCAAGAGTAGAGCGTCGAATATAGAGAGTCAAATATAGAGAATTAGAGAGCGAACATTGTAATATTGAGTTCATTTATTAGTTAATAAATAGTTATTGTTAATTAGACAGTGTCCATTGGTGAATCTTTATTGAGACACCCGCCAGCAACCTAACATCCCTACAATAGAATTCACATTTATTGCTGCTGTAGATTGTAAAGGTGGGCAATAACCAAACAGTCAATAGTTTATACCCATTAGTCGAAAACATCTATAAAATTGTTCGCGTTCAGCACATCTGGAAAATTCTAAATTAGTTTACAACTGTCAATACACTATGCTCGCTGAGTCCAAACACATGTTCTACCTGGTTCTAACGGTAACCCACGCGGAGTACCATTTCCATCCCTCAAAGTGTCGTCAAGAGGCAGCGAACCAATCAAAATCGTTCGTAGAAAAAACCCCACCGCCAAATTAAGCTTACCAGGAAAGTAATGCTAGCGAGAAACGAACAGATCAACAAGAGATTCGAACGGGCAAGCAACAAAGTTACATTAAGACAACATAGTTTAACTCGCCGTCTAGAACACAGATTATAAAATTACAGTTAAGACAGTTAGCAAAGATATTTAATTATTATATATTAAAACTGTATAAATTCACTATCCGTTTTTCCAAATATTCACTCGCCGTTAAGTCCGTGTGTGAAGTAGACATTCTCTAAAAGTTGTTGTCTTTCACATTACACATTTTTGCCCAGACGTGTCAACAGTGTGATTTGGGTGTTTGTTTAAGAGAGAAACATATTAGTGTCGCTCTGCTGCAAAAGCCATATGTGTCGCATGGAAGTGTAAGAGGCTTACTAACCGGTATGAATGTGAATATGTGTGATAGCGCTGCTGGTGAATGATATGAGTATGCAATCATTGTTGGTAAGTAAGTGTGCCAATCAATATGGTGTGTGTGTGTGTGGGTGTGGTTAAAAGGTGTGTATGGGAACATGTATGTTGTCTCCGTATACTCTTAATATGGTGCTGATATTCAGCCGTATCTACGGTACATGCAGTCGGTGTTGCAATGTGCGAGAGGAATGCATGTATGGTTTGAAATGGATGCAAATGCCGTAAGTATCTTATGGCTTAGTAAGAGTGAACTGGGAGGCAAAAAGCGTGGGCAGCATGGAGAGATGTTGGGAGAATTTATTGTGTTAAGAGGACTGACGATGTACGATGATGTGAGAGACTTGAGTATGTTTGATGTGAGGATGAGTAACGACGGGACGGTGTATGTTAGTGGTGTGCTTAAGAAAATGGAAGCGTATGAATGCATATGTAAGTATGTGGTGTGTGCGTTTGAGAAAAGAAGGAGGATGAGCGTTGGAGCTGTGTATCCGCCGTTCCAGCGCAGGAGGGAAACTGGATCCTTGGGTGCGGTGCCCCTTGGGGAGTGACGACTCCACGCATCTGAATTGGCCTATCCATGCCGAGGTTTCCAAGGACCTCGATGAGTAGTGGAGAAATTCCACGACAAGTGTGACTAGTGTGGTATCGGCGACGGCGGACCGCACCGGAAAAGAAAACGATACCACGTTGCGTTTCTCAGCGATATTCAGACGGGCGGTCCCGGAGTATTTAGGTTAAGGTTCGATACCGGACTGTTTAGTTTTTAAGGAACTCTTGGATGTGTATGTGAGAAATGCGGAGGGCGCGAGTTCGACGTACTTTTCCTCGCGATCGACAGGGAGTCGAGACAAACGCGTGCGAGAACTTCGACCTGTGAGGTGCGGCCTAAGTTCAGAGACCCCCGTGTACTGCGATCTGACCTGCGAGGTGCAGTCAATCGTATTTTATATTTTTATTATTTTCTTTTACCTTTTCTTTTAAATATATATACTGTTTTTTCATTTCCTAGGTATACCCAGTTATTATATCCCATACCAGTGTTACGGCTGCAAGGGCCGGGGCGTGGGCCAGGCGTTACCGCGTGGCCTTAGGTTTATGGGTAGGTAGGATTGTTGGTCAGGATCGGACGAACCGGTGTATGGTTAACACCGGGAGCCGATGGATAGGTAAACGTGGACGAACCAGTGCCTTATATCACCGGGAGCCACAAGGTAAGTTTCGTGGACGAACCGATATGTGGTTAATATCGGGAGCCACTGAGGAAAGCGTGGACGAACCGATGTATGGGTAACACCGGGAGCCACTAAGGTGAGGGTGCGTGGACGAACCGATATATGGTTAATACCGGGAGCCACTGAAGGAAAGCGTGGACGAACCAGTGCCTTGTATCACCGGGAGCCACTATAGGTTAAGGATATTGGACCTTGCAATCTACCATAAGTATACCTCGAGCGGTAAAGGTATATCAATGTGGGAATACCCGTTAGTTCGACTGTTTAATAACTAAGGATGGGTACCAGAATTAAGCAACTCGGTTAAAACTCAACAATAAATTCTTAAACTAGCAGGTTATAATAAGATATACAGATAAATGGTTCTACGCTCTAATGCGAGTGTATCCTTCTCGGCCTTTACGCAGCGCGAGACGCGGAGATAGTCTGAGAATGTCTATCCGAGACTTACGTTATTTAAACGAGTTTGAAGACTGCTTCGAAAGGGAATGCAACCCGATCTTGCTAATACAGATATTTGACTGACGGAGTAACGGCGTACTCTTAGTCTACTCTAGACTGATCTGAGCTTCCAAAATTGTAGCTCCTTTTATACCCCGAAAAAGCATTAAAAAGCGTAGGAAGGGGTACGTTAGACTCATACCGAGGAATGTGCTCCCCTAGCATGAGTCAACCCTTCCATGGGGCACTAGACTAAACACTACGCCGTTTCGGCTCCGTGGCGGATGCGTACGTAACACTAGTATGACATTAACCCTTTCGCGCCGAGCGCCGCATATATGCGGCATTCACTCGACGACCTGTGGGTACGAGCGCCGCATATATGCGGTATCGAAAGGATTTGTATACAAGTGCATTTTCCCATATTCTGTAAGCCGAAAAACAGAAGACGGGGATGTGTAATTTGTAGCAAAAATGATAAAAGAACGGATTCGCGGTATAACTGCAGAGATTACGATGTTGGCCTTTGTATAGATCCTTGCTTTCAAATATATCACACAGAATTATATTATTAGTTTTTACATATTATTATAGTTTAATCATTTTCGTCTCGTTATTAATTATATCATACATTTAATCGTTAAGCTTTTTAATTATATAAATACTTATGTTACCTATAATTTTGTATTTTGTATTTTAATAATTTTGTAAGTCTTTTCATATTAAAAATGTAAATATACTTGTTACATTAGAGCAATGATTGTTTTATTCAGCACAGTTATTATTTAAGACTTAGAACAACATATATACAGAAACCACGCGCACTGTACATATTTACGGTGCGAGCTTCCGTTTAGTGATGTTACTTCGGCGGACGGGACTGCCGTCGCGAAAGGGTTAACACTGGTACCGGGAGAATTTTTCATGAAGAGTCCACACACGGGGCAGCTTTCTCCGAGCTACCGCCCTTCCCGATATGTTTGAGTTTGTTCTTGTGTAAGGTCCCATATTGTTCCCACGAGTGTAATTGGAAAGAAGATCCACCCACAGAACAGAACCGCATTGCCCGTTTAAGGCTACTACACTCCGGGGTCTCCAGGTACTCGGAGGTTGGTCGCTAACGACTAGTGAATCAACCAGCTACGCCCAATGCATTCGCCAAGGCGTACATCTTCAACGTGTACCGTAGCTTGAGGTTAAAGATTTCTTATACAGGTTGTTATCCTCGCAGTCCGACTGATTAAGGTAAGCCCACCGTCCTGCGAAACATGACCACAGGCTAACAGTATAGTGGCGTTCTTAGTTTTCACCGTTCAGATACGAGCGGCTAATTAAGCCCCTACACCACGACAAGGTGGCGGAATCCTTGGAAGGTTCCTCCTTCCAAAGTTGTAAAGGTCCTTATAAGACCATTTTTTCTTACGCGGAGAAAATCTTCATAGAAATCTTCGTAGACACTTCGGGGGGAGGGGGGTGGGTATGTACCCACTAAAGCGTCCAGGGTGGCCATCCTCTGTACAGGTAGAAATATCCCCGGGAACTTCAGAGGAACGCCTCCGATGCTCCCAGACGCGCGCCTTTAACCCTTTCGCTCCTAACGCGGGATATGTCTGGCATCCAGACGATAATCCGCGAAGACGAACGCCAGATATATCCGGTATACACGATATGATCCACAGAGACGAGCACTGAATTAAATTATTAATCATTCTATATTATTCTTTTTATACCCATTAATTAAGTTTAAATCTTTTATGTAGAAATTATGAGTATATTGTTTTAAAGAAAAGCCCCTTTTCTGTGTACAGTTTTGGCGCAGAGTCCAGTTCACTGACAGCGCTGCAGCCGACTGAGCCGCCGTAACGAAAGGGTTAATAGGCCCATCACAGGAGGGTTTGGCCCCTCCCGGACACCTTCTAATTTGACAACACCTCCACCACGACCTTACGTCGTCTCCTCCCGAGGATCGTAGTGTAATGGCGTCCGGGCACCCACCCGGAATACCATGCGGCCACAAGATCCTACACCACTGAGGTGATATAGAGAACTCGGGTACCTTGGGAGTGCTAAGGCTCGTTGCGGTCTCTGAGGTCAACGCGAAACAAACTTGGCCACCCAGCAGTCGCTGACCCTACTGGGGACTACGTCCCGAGCAATTCACCGAAGAGCGGCTCGACGGAGGGCGCCATCCGCCAGTAGCAACCCTATAGTGACTCGACGCAGGGCCCTCTCCCCCATGACACCTCTTTGGAGCGAATCACAGAGGGGGCTCTCCCACCAACGACGCCGGAACGTCGCTCCTCCTGGAGCCGCAGTGCAATGGCCCGAAGGCCTAGCGGTTCAATGCCGCTCTTCGTTTTCACCGCCACTCCACCCAACCTGCATGTGATCTCCACAGGTGGGGTTTCGTAACAGTTACTTAAGCCTCTACACCGCGACAAGGTGACGGCATCCTTGGCAAGAGTCCCGCCGAGATCGTAGCGGTACCAATGCACACCATTCTATTTTTTTGTTTATCGTGGAAGAAACCTTCAAAAGGCGCTCCGACCTCCTGAGGAGTGGCAGGGAGAGTGTGAGATTGTTACTCATTAAAAACTCCACGGTGGCCATCATCAGCGCTGCGGGGAGGGACCGGAAACTCTAGAAGAACACGACTGGTGCCTCTCTTGCGCTATGCGTATGTATGCACCCGCACTCGGGGAGTCGGCAGGACCCCTTACTCCTACTACAAATGTACCCCCTTTTTTTTTTCTTTTTTTTTAACGTGAAAAAAATCTTCAAAAGGCGCCCCGACCTCCGAGGGAGGATGGGGGAGTGTGAGATATTTACTCACTAAAAACTGCACGGTGGTCTTCATCAGCGCTGCAGGGGGGCACCGGGAACTCTGGAAGAACACTTCCGGTATCACCCGCGCATTAGCGTATTACTGCACCCGCAGTCGGAGGGGGTCAAATGGACCCTCTTAATCTGCTCCGCATTTGCGGTGTCGTGCAACCACGACACGACGCCGCCCTCCACGCAGGGTCACGTGCAATGACAGTCTGGGCATAAATGCATTCCTAATCCGTATCTAATCCGTACCTGTCATATAATACGAAACTAACCTTATATTTCATCAGAAATAGTGACGACATAATATGAACGTAAGCTTCATCTCATACAGGCATAATACTAGCCCAACCTTCACCATACTGCAAATATAATACGAATCTAGCCTTCATAACAGAAAAGAAGCCTTCATAATCTCCAAAAAAAAAAGATGCCAAAAGGCCTAGTCTCGGACATGTTACAAGTTAAGTTGGTGTTAAGCAGCTCTTAACCAAAGAAAAAATATTTAAAAACTTGTTAGGTGCTACCATTTCCAATGTGCAACAAGTTAGGCTCATGTTGAACAGCGCCTAACCGAAGAAAACAAAAAAAAAATAAATGAAAGACAACAGAAATTCGTCAGCCACCTTATTTCCTCTTTATTTGCAGTTTCAGAAAAATTTTACTCAATCTTTACTCGCATCTACTTGATTCCTTCGAATGAACAATTTCTAATAATTTATCTTTAAATAATCGAGGACAAGCAGGAATGCGAATGACAAGCAATTTTACATGCAGAGATCGTTTATTCGATATTTCAATTATCTGTATGTATGCATTTTCTTTTATTAATTATATGACCGAACTCCAAACAGTGGGTGATTGGTGCAAAATTAATCCTGTAAACTCTTCATCATTTTTTTAATTTTGTTGCATTTCTAAGTTGTTTACACTTTGTACGATTTCCAATTATGAGTCCACGTTGTTATTGTAGTTACTCTGTGCTAGAAGCCATAGTAGTAGTGATTGGATAAGTTTGAAGAGCTTCTAGTTCCTCTTTTGGCAAATTTTCGTTGAGCCAAGCATCAATTACAGGAAGATTCTTTTTGTTCCATTCTTTTTTTTTCTCCATTTTAAAAGCTTTGTGGACTATAAGATAGGAAGCGTCGAACTTTTCTGAATGCGTCATGTGAGAATTACGAACATTTGAACCCTTTTGAGTGTTAGTCGAGGAAGTTGCAAATTCTATAATATGGTTCAAAAGGTGTTCCTTATCCTTAAATCTCTGCTTCACAATATCCCAGTTTTTAGTTAAAAAGTTGAAGAGGGTGGTATCACCAGTTGCTCCACCGCTTAAGGTACTGAATATTAATTGAATATCTGAGTCCGTGAAGGTTACGTTTTGATCAAGAATGGTTACGTTCAACAACCTATAATATTATTATTACAAGAGATTATTAGTTTAAGGATCGATTCTTATGCGCTGGTAAATACATAGAATAGAATTTATATTGTAAAGTAAAGTTTCTTTTTGCCACTACCTTAATTTGAATAATTTTTTATACATTTTAGTCTCGGAAAGTCTCAAAAATTTTAATAGTAGTGTGGGAATGGCAAGTCTGAGGTGTGAATGTTTAATCTGGAGTGATAGAGGTGTGAATAAAGAGTGTTTGGGACAGTGTGATCGAAGTGCGAGAGACGAATGTTTGGGCCGAGCGATAGACGTGCGAGAAAAGAGTATTTGGACCGAGTGACAGGGAATATCGTGTGACCGAGGAGTTTCTGGGAATGCCTGAGCAGAGTGAAAGAGATTGAGAAATAGAAGAGAAAATAGAAGGGAATAAATGGATGGAGAAAATGTGCGTACGAGTTAGTCAGGGTGAGCCAGAGTTTAGTCAAGGAGAGTCGATAGTCGAGAGGAGTAAAGAGAATTAGAGAGCGAGCATTGTAATATTGAGTATAGTTATTAGCCAATAAATAGTTATTGTTCATCAGACAGTGTCCATTGGTGAGTCTTTATTGAGACACTCGCCAGCAACCTAACATCCCTACGGTAGTTTTTACTACTTAAATTTTTGCAAATCCTTTGATCCAAATACGTTGTGATTAAGTAACTAAACAAATTTTTTAAATTATATCGATACCTTTCGATCTTATACGTGTCTTTCGGACAACCGGCTAGAGATTTTAACAGATATGTGCGTTCGTTTTGCTTTCTTTGTGGGCTGTTTTGTGGAAAGTTTATAACACGTTGAAGTCCAAATTCCCATTCTTCCTCAGTACCCCATTTAAATACCGGACAAATAAATTCGTTGGCAACTCTACGAAATAAAAAAAAAAAACATGAATTCATATCGTCTTCTTAAAATGTAATAATTAATTAATAGTTATGTTTATCAAGGTAAAGGTAAAGAAAAATTTTATCTATAAAGTACGAACGGATTTCCTTTATCCGGGTCCTCGTCAATCAGCCATTTATTATACTGTTCCCTTGCTTCGTTAACGCATGGCTGGTATCCGGCACGACAAAGGAAATTTTTGGCCATGCCTCGCATATGAGTTTTCCACGACGGTTCGTTCGGCTCTATAACGTTATTAAGTTCTTCGTATAGCGGCTTCAACAATATGCGTATGTATGCCTACAAGTGTAATAAATTTGATTAATTAATTGTTTTATGAATACCTCATATTTAACACATTACGGGCGGGTGACGAAATTTCTCGTATTTTATATTTCATATCTTGAAAAGATAAAAATAGTGAACGACGACGTATGAGAGATTACTTTTAAAAATTATCTTCTTAACTCAAACTTTAAATTATGATCTATCTTTAAAACACGAAATTATTCTTATTTATTAAAAGTACTTATGTAAGCAACAATTTATTCTAATTCTATTCCGTAGTAAGATTTGCAAAAATCAGGTTCCGCCGTTAATGTGTTAAGATTATATAACACCGCGTCGGTGTTAGTGTTTCCATGCCTGTAGATCTTACTGACAAGCTTGTTTAGAAAGTACTATAAAAAGTACGCGAATAAAACACGTTAAAGAACAAATATTTAACACAAGCAAGGAATATTTACCTCAAATTTGGGATACACGTCAGATCCTTCGATACGTCTACCAATATGATCGATCATCATAAAGACTGGTTCCCATACTACATGACTTCTTTCTTCTTTTAAAAATAGGATCATATTTAATGCAATTTCGAAACAAAGTTCTCCCGAATATGCTAAGTTCCAAGAGTCGTGAAGAAGCTTTGCTCTGGTTAAAACGGGAATCATTTCACGTTTCGGACTCCGTAAAAATTGTGATAGCATTTTCCAGTTGCAGGAGTCGTAGTTCACCGGAAACATACCTACAAAATTATCTTATCAAATGCCATGTATTACAGAATTACAGGCCAATGAAGCAGAACCAGAAAGCTTCTCAATTATATTTTTTGATCGGTATTAGACGTTTTATTTTTTGTTCTATTTTTCAGTAAAAGATGTGATATATAATTATGTTTGGAACGTATGTTCCGAAAATATAACACGTGTTACCTGGTCTTTTTATAGAATTCATTCTGTGTATCGTATAAAGATTATTTTAAAAGCACTACTTTGTTTTAATTTTAAAAGCAATATGATAACATATAGAGTACACCTTTAATAAAAGTAACGATATTTTAATAAGTATTAGATTTTTCTTTTATTTTGATTTGCTTCATACTGTTATTTCCTTACCTATTTCCTCTGGATTGACAATGATAAACTCATTCTCGCCAGTTGTATCTGGAATTGTGAGGTTTTCAGCTTCAAATCCTTTCCTCAACCATAGCCGACAAGGCTCCTGAAATTCTAATTTGTCTTGCGACATCATCACTATCGGTATGTCCCATTTATATAAAACTTTACGAGTTCGTGAAAATTCCCTGAGGTAGACTTTCTGTAAACATATTCAATGTAACGCAAACAATACTAATACTAATTGTAATATTATTATATATAATTGTTAAATGCTAATAGATACATAGTAATACGATGTTTAATATCATTATATGAATATATCATTGTCGGTATTGCTGAATAATATTCATATATATAAATTTTAGTTCTTGCATAAAAAATATGAAAAATGAGTAACTCATTATTTGATGTTTTTTTTTAATAATAGTAGTAATTAATGTTAAACGATGTAGCCTCAGGAACTGAGGATATAAAAATGTGTTAACGTTAACGTAACCATCAGTGACCTACAGCAATATGTAAATTACACTTCACAAGACAGGTTATCAGCTTTAAAGTTTTCATTTCGATTGCACTACACTCCATTAAGATTGTTTTAATAGTTCCTTTAAAGATAGGAAAGCATTTTTTTGTCTTCAAGGGCATAATCTTTTTCATCAGATTGCTAAGTCTGTGCGATAAGTTGCACAATTTTCCGGTTTAAATCATGTTTACACATATACAGATGTATAAGAGATTTATTGAAAATGAATGTAATTTTTTCTTTTAAGAAGACCCACAGCCGAACGAGAAACAACTTTTCTTTTATTGTCAATTCTGAAAATGTAAGTCCGAATAAATCCGTTTGAATAATTTTACGTAATTTTGTTTCAATTCTTAATATTATTTAACCCTTCGTTGCATTGTGTCGCAAATATGCAACATATTGTTTATTTTTAATTTTTTCTGTTGTGATTGGTATTTGGTGTGACGCAATTAATTTACCATAAAATTAGTTACCTTAAAATTAGTGCGTATCTTGTCTTTTTATAATGTTTCCTTAGGTAAATTTTTTAAAGATAAAAAACTTGATCATTGCTAACTTCTTATTATTATCATCTGTGAGAGTTCATATCTTTTCTTTGAAAATTAGAAAAAGCTACGTAACGAAGGGTAAAATAAAGGTTAATACGATATTTCAATATGAATTCATAATAACGAGCGAAAAAAATTGCGCAACCAGCAGTTTTTGATCAACGTTTACCTGTATATCGTCACTACTTATGCAAGAAGAAAATCGACTTGATTCAAAGTACTCACAAATAAATTCAGCACCGTGTTTCCTCTTCATTGATGCTTTATCCGTGTGAAAATCATATTATCGTTCTGTTTTTCCCGTCCCTGAGGTGAACAACGTTTTTTCTCGACAAGATTATGAGCATAACAGATAGACATACCTGGCTAAGCGTAATCGTGTGAGTTTCATAATCGCGAATGACCGTGACTAACGGTACTCTATCTCGATTGGCCCACTGTCCCGCGATGGAGTTGATTTCCATGTCTTCTGAAAAAATCTTCATTTCACTTGCCACGGCGTTTAATCGGGTGTAAATGTCATCTTCGAAGAAGGTTCGCGTCTTCCTGAAAAATTGGATTCAATGAGTAAACGTAATTGGTTAGAAAATATAATTGAAAGAAATAGCCGGGAAGCAATGTTTCTAAATATTGATTTTACAACTTTAAAAAAATGTTTACTTCCCAGCTAACAGATAAAAACAATTACTACGTTTTTGAATTCTGTTGAATAAAATTTCTAACGCCTTTCCGGAATAGCTCTTTTCCAAGGGTGTAGTTGAACATCCGGAATACCAGTTCCACTGCAAGAAGGAAAGAATTATATAATTAATCTTACGTGTAATTAGAAGTAATCCATTGAGTTAATTACACGATAATTTTCTTTCAGTAGTATATCAAATTGGTAAATGTTTCAAACTACTCGATAAAAATTCTTCTTCTTTTAATATCAGCGTTTCGAATTACAACAGAACTCGTTAAATCATTTATATTTGTCGTATTTTATTACTGCATTATTATTTTATATACCTAGAAAGTATTTTAACTTTTAATTATTTTTTTATATCAGATAATAAATATTTATTGTAATCAACTAGTTTGATTTTCCTACATATTGGAAATAATATTATTTTTAATTTGAACTCGAAATTATATAGCGGTTTATCAAAAACTTACTTTTCGCCGATTTCGCTTCATTTCTTATCCCTGCGACTCTCAAGAAAGGTTCGGATTTTCCAAATTCGTAATAAAGAGAATATAACATAGTCATTGGCCATTTCCCTTCCATTTCATTTGGATTGATCTGCAACGAATGCATTACTTTTCCAATTACCTTAAGAGTAAATCCTCATGCGCATAGGAATCAAAACACGTACGTTCACTGTTGTCATTGAAGCTAAGAATGAGTTGAGTGCTTTGTTAACCGGTGCATCGCTCCAACGGAACGGTGTGATATATTGACCGATCCATTGATAAATTAGTTCGTAGGCTGTGTTCCAAACAGATGTGCTACTTAATTCACTTTCCCTACGATCAAATCGATTCTTCTTAATAACTTTTCTTACATTTCTATTTCACTGTACATATTTCACTACCATTACCAATTTACAACAAGTTAGGCTCATGTTAAGCAGCGCCTAACCAAAGGAAAAATATTTTAAAGCTATTTAAGCACTACCGTTACCAATGTGCAACAAGTTAGGCTCATCTTAAACAGCGCCATAATATCTTTTCATAGATTTATATTTCATAGCTACCGTTCCTTGATTTTAATTTTCACTCCAAGATCTTAAGACATGATAGTTTACAAAACCTTGCATGCTTAACAAAAATATAATGAAACGATACATACTTAAAGAACATCAAGCCCCAACTGTCGGATGCTTTAGCAGCACCGTAGGAGGGCAGCGCCATTAAGTCGAGTTTCGGTAAAACAATGGAGCTGTTCAAATATTCTTGTAAATAATTGATAATTTTGACAACCTTGTCAGGTACGTCCTTTAAAGAGTCCAAGTATTCCTTTCGAGCCCACACCTTAATCTCGAGCTTCCTTCCATCCATCTCATTGACTTCCTCCGTAGGTGAGATGCTATCGAAGTCCGATACTATCAAAGCCAATTGGTATGTTGACATTACCGGGGTTTTCACAAAGTGATCCCAGATTAAATCTGGCTCTCCCTTTCTAAATAAAAAACAAACATTTTTATTTAGAATTATGCTCGTCAAACAGTCCACGAAGGTAGGAAGTATACAGAAAGAAGGTTATAGAAATATAGTAACTCTCAAATAAATGATCAGATTTCTGACCAATTAAGATTTTGTAGAGTCACTTAGAAAATGAGGAAATTAATAATAAAAGTTGCTTACGCTTCTGTGCTGCTTTCCAGAGGGGTGTTTGAATGGGCTGTCATATTCTTTGGTCGCAAGACACTCAGTTCAAATGTTGCTTTGTATGGAGGTTCATCCATACAGGGAAATACGCTTTGTGCATGATCCAACCTAAGATAGGTAGCCACGAACGGACTGAAGAAGAAAACAAGAATGAACGAAATTCTTTTTTTTTTATACGAATTATGCGAATAATAGAGTGGAATCTGGTTATTATAATCACGAATGATGTTATCGATCGGATATTCGTACTACGTGAACTTTTTCTTTGAAACTTACTGTTAACCGAAACATGTTCATCAGCTCATAATTCTTTATAATAAGTTCAGTTGGGTAATAAAAATTTTTATCCTTTGTGTAATGTTATCAACCATGTCTTATCAAAAATTGCAAGTCTCAAAGCGATCATACTAAGTGAATTCCACGATACATTGTAATTATAATTACTGCTTTTTTCCATCGAAATCGAAGTATTCGCTTTTGAAGAAACCGCTGGTCTTATCGGTGGTAAGGTTTCCAGTGAAATTAATGTCTACTTCGCAACCACTGCCTTCCTTCAGCATCTGTTCAAGATGAATTGTGTACCAAGGTTTCCGTGAATTCGGTAGATTGACCCTCGCGACGTTCACATCCATCAGTGGTAAACCTTTTGATCTTTTATTTTTTAATAACCAGATATTAATTTTACAGAACACTTTCAAGATTGGTTTTAGAAATTAATAGTGTGAAAAAATATGCAGACTTTCGTTTAACTGCTATTTTCTCCTACATTTATATTTTTCGAATTGTAATTAGCTATTTTTGTACTATTCAAGGTAGTTTGTCGTGCTACTCACTTTTCTTCTAACGATGCTTCCGTGATTCTAACATTGTACTTCGATATTGCAAGATGTGGATGAACATTTAGAGTAATCGTGTCACTGGTACCTGTCCAAGTGACATTGATCCTCACTCGGCCTTTAAATTTGTCGTTCCCAATAAAAGGTTGAAGTTCCAGGTGATAGCTAACCGGTATCACTTCCGATGGTAATCTATGTTGACGTACTTTAAAGTGGTAGACGTCATTTAAGTCTATGCTTCGTTTTGATTTCCATGGTACCTGCGAGATGTTTTTAATTTTATTTAAACTTTACACAGTAAAATTTTGGAGTTACGTTCGGGTAATATCCAAGAATAAACATTTTTATAGCCAGAAGAGTCAGGACTGGCTATCTATAATTTACAAATAGGCGAATGAACTGATCAAAAGGCGACGCACGGTGCGCGACGCGACGTTGCAATTTTTCACTAGAGCATTGCACTAACTTACACCGCTCAATTACTTACATTAGGATAGGCTTCGGTACCCTGTGGCAACCACGAAAGAAAGAGTAGGAAAAGCCAAGCGACAGCTGCTATCCACCTCATAGTTTTCCTGTAGAATAAGTTGAAACGTTTATTCAGTCGAATTTCAGCAAGTAAGGAAGTTCAAAACAGAAATTAAATGAACGAAACCGATGATTTACGTAGAAACGATTCAATTAAATGCTAATGAACTGTTTCATTGTGAATCATAAGTAACCGTTGAACGTCACAATGAAATCTTGTAATGGTTTCAAAGTTACAGTTTCAGAATCTTCTGTGCACATTTGTTTTATCGTCAACACAAGTTATATTTATCGGTACACTGATATTGATCGGCAATCAATAGTTAAACTACACAGTATTATTTAACATTCGTGTTTAGTCGTCACAAATACTGCACAGGAACTTACTTCGCTATCCTCGTCCAATACGTCCGTACTTGCATGCGGTAGACAGCGATCTAACCGATGTAATTCAGGTATTTCGAAATATTGTCACCTATAACCGCTTCGATCGAAGATCGTGGTTGCTTAACCTTGATACGAAAAGATTAAAAGAACCGATACTGCGTCCGAACGCAGTTATTCGCGGATTGCCCTACAGCTTTTGCTCTTTCCAGCTGGACTAGCCTGTAGACGACTGAAAGAAACTGAAAAGGCGTGAAAAGTGTAACACGGAGGTAGGGAAAACATGAACGACTACACGATAGGGGTCCCCTGCGCCGGATTGATGTCCGAAGCACCGATTCAAAGCGCTTAGATCCACTTAGCCGCGTAATTGGTGAATCGTCCATTATCCAATTTCATCGGGTAAACGTCACAAAAGGGCCTAATCTCAACGTTACCCCTCGGTGACGGATGAAGAGTGTAACGTCAATGGCCAATCCCGAAAGCGTCAATGGAAATTGAGATGCGACGAGCTACTCGGTGAATCCCTCTGCGTCTAGCACGGACTCTGCTACCAGAAACCATTGTGTATTCGTTTAATGCTTGAAAAGACGCTAATTTAGGTCCAGGCTAGGCATACGTTTCCGATTTGGTGTCAATTGGAACTGATAGCACGTTTTGTGCAATTACGTTTTCTTTAGGCATTTACGGGACAACTAGGTCACTCGTGCCACTTATCGACATATTTTCTCTTCAACTTTCAGGACGCTCGAGGAGAAGCATCCGCGAGCGAAGCCTCACCGTTAGCCTCTTTTCTTTGGATCAGGTAGGACGATCTGGAGCAACAATATAGATGATTATTCTAATCCGCTTTGACAGCGTTGCGTATTTACATGTTGTGTTAACTAATTACGCGCATAACATGTTACATACATCTTAATTAAACACTTTGGTTAGAATCGTTGCTGCTTTTTCTGACTTGACAGAATTTTTACAGAAAGAAGCAAAGAAATACGGAGCGAAACAAAATGAAACGGGAAATAAGAAGAGCGAAGGATTGCACACAATACAAAGAGTGGAGCGATGCCGAGGCAACGACTAAAAAAAGTGGGGGTACAAATTGCATTCAGAGTGCCAGCCGGCATTCGCGTATTCCATTGTAGGTAGAACGGCTAATTGCGTCGCACCTGTATGAACAAGGTGCGCTATCGTGGTCTCAAATTTAACCTGCTATTTTGAGTAGAGACTTTTCGGTACAGATTTTTCGCTCGGTTTCTCTTTTTCGCGTGATTTACTTATTTTTACGTGTCGCCTGTCGCACGCGATCGTTGTTTCTTAGATCGAAGAAATCGAAAGCTGATCACATGAGCCGAGGATCTATTTCCAGTTGGCAGGATTATGGACGTAGAAGTTGTAAGTGATTCGATTTTATTTATTTTATTTATTTTATTTATTTCATTTATTTTATTTATTTCATTTACTTTATTTCGTTTTATAATTTTATAATAAAATTTATTTTGAATTTGGAACAATGGATTTAATTTTACAAGCTATATATTTTCGCAATTCAACATTGTGTTACATATTATACAATTACTTGTTTCTGCTTAATCACAAAGTATTTATCGTTGCGATTTTTTTTATTACCATTCGTTCCTTGGTAATCATTAAACTCTATCATCACGCAGTTAAGAATCTAAAAAAAAGTAAGAATGATTGTGTTTGATTGCTTAATAATGTTTACGCGAGTACAGGTAATACGTACAAGAGTATAATGTAATTTAGATATATAAAATATCCATTGTTGGTTTTAAATGAATTAATAGATATTAAACGAACCTTTGTGTTTGGGGTAATTAACCGATATTTTAACTTGCAGAAGTTGTGGTACTAAATGCAAATATGATGCGATAAACACGTATGTTAATGAAAAGATAAAAATGCGTGACTGTTTTGAAACGTTACAAATTCAAACTAAACAATATGTTAAATATATTTCTACAGAAATATCCATACGAATTGCAACTGCAAGTTCTGTTTAAAATATTTGTATAAAATTTTTCGTTCAATGTAATTAAACTTTATTACAATTTGTAAAAGTTATTAGCCCTGTAGTTTCTATTACAACGTATACATTATGTTTTATAGAACGTTCTAAAATATATTAAGCAATCGTGGTTCCACCTTAGTTTATGAAATAGTTATGAATGCAATATTAAACATGAGATTTTAAACGGTTTATCTTTGTTTTGAGAAGTTATGCGTCAACGGAAGAATGCAGATTCGTAGTACATAATGCCCAGTCGCATATAATCCTAAGAGGAAACGTACGATTGCAGTTATTATGTGGCACAACGTTACACGTGTAACTTACTATGCAAGCGGTACGGTGTGTATCTTCATGTGTATCGAACATCAGAGTGCTTTAATGTTTGATACGGCTATTATTTCAACGATCTTAAGATATTTATGAATCAGGGAGATTTCGAGTTTCGTTTGTTTGGACGTTGATCACGTACCAAGTGACATAACATGTAACACCAACTATATTGCTGTATATTGTTGTGAAGAACTACACGTTCAATTCGCATACGTAATCCTGTGAAGCACCGTAGTAACCTTCAGCCACCTTGCGCGCGCTATCGTTGCTGATATATCTTTACTTGAAATAATTCAATGTCGCGCGAAGACACGAATTTATTTTGCCACGTCTTCCGATCGTGGTTAGTACAACTATCATTCAAAAAAAAATGGTTACTTTCATTCAAGCAAATCGGTACAGCATAGTACTTTAAACATTGCATATTAATCTTTTCTCGTTGCTTTTCTTTTATACGATATAAGATATTTTTAAACATTCTTATTTACATCAGTTATGCTTGAAACAATAACTGATCACAGAAGGCGTATTGCATGACATAAACTTGGAAATTTACGGATTTGATTTATGCCTACATTTATAGCGACTTGTAACGATATGGTTAAGACTGGGTTGTGCAATGCATTCACTGCTTTAGAAAACTATAATTGTTAAATACTCCAAGGAACAATTGAACTTGATGCAAGCGCTAAACGCAGGGTATCAAACACTTTAGCCATATTATACCGTAGGTTATATTAATCTACGTTGTCACATGTCGAATTGATCTTGTGTGACTAATGTTACGCTAAGTTGTTAGATGTAGCACGATTACTACAGGGACCCGTTATTAACAGTTTTGAGATATATAAAATTAATGTGGTTTATAAACCACACCCGCAGTTAAAGGGTTGATAATAGTGTGTTAAAAATTTAATAAGTTAAACAAGACTTGGTTAACACTAGAACTACTGACGATTAAAGTATACTTATTTATATTAACGTAATGAAAATTATATGTACTTTTCAACCTTGAACGATCGATCGAGTCGCGTGTCAATGGACCCGACTGTAGATTGATTGATATTTCTTATAATAATGCATCGAACACCGATTATAATCGAATGAGGTAAACGGTAAGATGAATAAGATTATTTTTCAGCAGCCTTGAAATTCTTCCGTACTTTATATTGGTTATATAACAAATAACTAACAATCATCGTAACGCGATGAACCTCATTTTCAAAATAAACATGCCTATTATGAAAACTTTTTCAGTATTATTCACATTTAACTAATCATATTTACTCTTTCATTATGAAATTTCAGTTCTATGTTAGGCTTCTCGAATTGTATTACTAATTGTAAAAGTTCTGGGAAAACACGCGGATATTTACAGCTTCGCGTTTACATTTACATTTTTTAGCTCAATGTATGCCACAGTTCAGTGGTGGTCCTGTGGAATTTATGACTAGCGATGACATCGAGTGCAAAAGGGGCGATGGTTGGTTCCTGTCATACACAAAGATAGCTGGGATCGTCGTAGTTTTTATCATCGGTGTTGTTGCCGCAGGATTTCTCGGATGGTACATCAATTCCTTGCCAAAGAAAAAAGTAAGTAACATAATAATATTTTCAACGCTATGGTTTAGCTCGGTTGCACGAGACACCCTTGCACGTAAATTAAAAATATACAGTTCTCATAAAACCAAAGCATTCGAGTTTCATAAACAATCAGAGTTTTGAACTTGCTTAACGTTGAAAAATTTATATTTGTCAGCCGTACGAGGCTCTAGATTTGTTGAACGACGAAATCGAGGACACCGACGGTGTTGGCGAGATTTTAGTTTCGCCTTTCATCCATCCCCTGATGTATCGCCTCGAATTAATGCCGATAATTGATATTAAGGGACCGTCAAATTTGAAGGGCCGCGTACTTATCGATTTTCAAGTACACGACACGACTGGTTTAAATAAACTTTCTTTAAACGCGAAGAACATTACGGTGACGAGGTATAAATTGTCATTGCTAGATCCAGGAGAAAACGAAAGGCGGATAAGAAAGAGACGAAGAAGGAGAGCCAACGATGAAACTAATTACAACGTTCGTTCGGAAGAAGAAGCGTTTGGTAATATATACAGGGTGTCCAACGCAACTGGAACAGATTGTACCTCCTAAACGGTTGGGAATAGGAGAAGATGATATAAGTAAAAGTTAAATGGTATCTCACACTTTTGTGTATCGGTGCGTCAGAAAAATGCAACTGCACTTTTTTCTTTAACCGTTTGCGTATCACGAGCCATTTTCGCGCTCTTGAGATTTTGTGTCGAAAAAAGCCAGCGCGTTTGGCTGTACTTTTATGTAGAGCACAAGAAACTGCATCGATTGGTGCAGTCAAGAACATAGGTTTCTATTTTTAAAAAAATTGCAGTTGCATTTTTCCGATATGTCGATGCGCAAAAGCGAATAAAATTAGTTGCACATTATGCACCGTCTCGTACCATTTAACATTTACTTATACCATCTTCTGTTTCCAACCGTTTAAAAGGTACAGCCTATTCCAGTTGCGTGGGACACCCTGTATAATATCATATATATACTCTGTTAATCTTCTTTGTGCTATGGAACAATGGATGTTTTAAATTCCGATTTTTTCAATCTTCTTCTTTGCTTAACGATTTAAATTATGTGTATTCCGTAGAAAATGACGTTGTGGTAACTCTGACGGAAAATGAAACGGTGTTATATGAGAAAAATGTTGAACATCCATCGGAAAATATGTCCTCAATAAAAGAATCAAAGATTCTTTCGCCAAGTTACGTCGAAAAAGGTCCACACATGGATACCAAACAATCTGATCCAGTACCGCTTACCGAATCTTCCGAAAATGATTCATCAACAGTACATATCTCAGAGTACAATACAGACGAGGATAAAGAAGTTCACACAATTCACTTGGGAACTCGGATTCAGCAAGGTGTTTATTTGTTAGAAATCGAGTATCAGGCATTAATCGATGAAAACGTATTTTTCATTGCAAATTATAGCACATCTGGCGAAGGAAAGTAAGTGTTATGCGTATCGTTTATTTTTTACGTTTCCATCGTATTTACTATATTACTATATTACTATATTATTAGAAAAATATTTCACGTTTCATTTTCGATGTTTTTCTATTAGATGGCTAATGGGGACGAAACTGAAACATTCTGGCGCTAGATATCTTTTCCCAGTTTTCGACGACACGGTACACAAATCAGTTTTCTCGGTCTCCATAGCACGTCCGAAAGGAATGAGAGTCCTCTCAAATATGCCCCTTAGGACTTCAAGGGACGCGTAAGTAATTCATGTTGTATTTTTTGGAATTGAAAGATTTCAAATGAAACCAATCGTTTCTGAAGACGTACTGAAAAGATAAGTTTTTATTCAAAGTCAAATAAAGTAATTGTTTTTTTATTATTTCTGTTTAAGTTCAAACGATTCGATAATAGTCGACACTTTTGACGATTCTCCGCTTCTTTCTCCACACAATTTAGCTTTTTTGATGGGTCAAATCGAGACCATAAATAAAACACTTTTTGGAGATACCGAAGCAATAGCAACGTTCTGGTGCGATTCCAACAAACTCTCGCAAGAGATTTACCTTCTCGACAAACTCAACCCCGTTGTCATTAATTTAATTGACGTATTCTCGGTGTCTTATCCCTTGCCTAAGTTGGATCTAGTATGCTTGCCACCAGGGATCGACGAGAACATGGCCAGCCCAGGATTAATTGTGATGAAGTAAGAGTCGTTACTGTTTTTCACTAACAAAAACGCTTCCCGTAAATTCTGATTTCTAATTAAAATCATTTCATTTATATTATGACTAAATTACGGATTTGTATACATTTATGTGGAATTGAGAAGACCTTAGATCAGAGATGAGCAACCCGCGGCCCGCCACAATTTCTTGTGCGGTTCTTCAAAGATTTTACATTTTGACTTTTAAAAATTCCTACAGTGTCCCGCAGCCTCATTGTATACTAAGTGTGTTAACCCTCTATGGGACCGTGTGACCTAAAAATGTGTCATTATGACACCGTATTAATTCTGGCCATTGACGAATTAACCCTCTATGGGATTGTGTGACTTAAAAGATACAAACTGATGTATCTATATTTTAAAAAATTAATTTTCTTTAGTTATCACTGTACTATTAAATTTGATTACTGTATTACCGTAATGACACCACGATCCATCTACAGTAATTATTAGTTTAAACAGTTTCAAATTAAAGTAAAAAACTGTAATCAATCGTAATTTTTTCTACGATAAGCAGACAAAATTCGGGCTATAGAGGGTTAACTAAATTTTTTGATCATTTATACTAAGTTTATTTTGTTAATAAAGAGATAATTTGAGTTCGTCGTTCAATGTTTGTATAATCATAAGTTTCTTATATTTTTAAACTTGTAACTGGTCCGTTGTAAAAAAAGGTTGCTCATCCCTGCCTTAGATATAAGCCGCGCGTCATCAAGCGTTCTTTGTACTTTTTCGCGCCCCTATATGAACGCGTGTTGCATTTACTGTTTGTAAGGGAGGCTGATGAGCGAGGCGGGAAGAAATTAATACAAACTGTCGAAGAAGATTATATTTTATTTGACCTGCTCTGAACGACGTGCCTGCTAAGGCTGTCGAACACCTCGTCGTTTTCCTAGGAAGTGTCCTAGGAAAAAGGGGATTCAGTTCTAAATGGACGCACTTGACCGATTCTTTACGCACGGCCCTCACAAAAATATACGACTCTTCTCTATCCTGTGAAAGGCCATGCGCAGGGATAACGGCTGAACAGCTTCTATTGCTTACATTTTAATACAACTTATTAACCCTCTATGGGACCGTGTGACTTAAAAGTTACAAACTGATGTATCTATATTTTAAAAAATTAATTTTCTTTAGTTATCACTGCACTATTAAATTTGATTACTGTATTACCGTAGCGACACCACGATCCATCTACAGTAATTATTAGTTAAAATATTTTCAAATCAAAGTGAAAAACTGTAATCAATCGTAATTTTTTCTCCAATAAGCAGACAAAATTTGGTCTATAGAGGGTTAATATAGTTATTAAATGTACATAATTGTTTATTCGTTGCAAAATCGACAATCTCATTTAGACTGTTTAAAATTTTAAGGCAATCGTTGTTCTACACCACCAATAAAGCAGCGTTGGTCACAAAGAATGACGCCCTGAGGGCTCTAGTCGTCCTAATGGCGCAACAGTGGTTCGATGAATTAATGAACGCGAATCGAACGGACACGTGGCTCTTCGAGGGCTCGCTGATTTACTTTCAATACGAAATCGTTCGAAAGGCAAGCGTACTGAATTTGTATCTGACGAAAAGAAGACGGCATCGTAAACTGTTGTGATAAAATTCCATTTTCAGATAGATCCGTCATCAGACTCGAGCGACTCTTTCATGGTCGATGTTCAGCTGCAAGTGATGGAAATCGATGGATACAGTATTTCAAAGTCTCTTCATGAAAATATGAATTATCATCTGTTGCAGTCGTTTAACGACGAACACGCGAAAGGTAAACCAATAATCCAGCTTATCGTTATCGGGAGACTGAAAATATGTTTTTGCATTTTGAATTGCTTCTTGTAGGTGCATGTTTGATACGCATGTTGCATAGCGCGATAAGCGATACCGCCTTTAGGAACTGTTATAAGAAACTGATAACCAGGTGGTGGGTATATTATTCACGAGGAATTTCAAACGTTTTATGCCTGTAATGGATACCGCTTGAATGGTCACCGTTTTAATTAGTCGTGATTTATTTGATCAGAATTGACGGTCGTGTAACTCGGAAAACTAGCTGAAGCGATAATCGAGTCACTTCGAAGCTAATTGTGATTAATCGCCTGCCCAAAGAATATTAATAGTCTTTTATTTACATTTTTTTTTTCTATTCATTTTTGCATTTACCTTTATTCTTCTCTTGCATTCTTACGTAATTTCTTACTTTTTCGTCATTCGAGACATTGAAAATTGTATGTATATTAACCGGGTATAAGTTTCAAGATAACACAAAAGGTTTTTATTATTTGCTTCGAAACTATAGTAGTACAGACGTGGCAGATTTTATAAATATCCTGGAAGATGAAGCGATTGAATTTCCACTCGAAATTTCATTAGAAGAAATGATAAATTCTTGGACCTCTCAAGGTGGATATCCGCTTGTCACTGTTATAAGGAATTACGAGGAGGGATCCGCCATTGTCTATCAGGTATCGTCTACCGAATAATATCAGTTTTTATGCTTGATTATACAATTATATTAATCTAAAAGTTTATAGAATAGGTAAGATGAATTTGTTATGAAAACTTCGTAAATTTAAATAAAATTTGATGAAAATTACTGCATGTATACCAAATTACCGAGTAACTTGGCGCGAGCCCGTACTTGGTTCCTAAAACTCAGCACCAAAAACAGAGGGCTCAATTAATTGTTTTAGGAACAATTCGCACTCGATAGACCGTTAGAAAGCATTTCGAAATTCTGGTATATTCCGCTGAGTTACGTTAACGAAGACGGTAACTGGTCGTCTCCTACAAACGTATGGTTCCCATCTGAACCTAAGATCACTTTAAATGACATTGGTTCCAATGAATCTTGGATACTTTTCAATGTAAATAAGACTGGTATGTAATAAACTGAACTAAACCACAATGTTCGCTTTATTTTTGTACGTAGAACCGTCGCCTTTTTCGTTATGTAACGAAATAGTATACAACATTTATCTAGTTACGCTATAATTCAAAGTTATTGTATCGTTAATTTTTTAAGGGTACTATCGCGTACATTATGACAACAGAAATTGGATGCTATTAAAAATAGCACTTACTGAAAATCATGAGCTATTTCCGGCAGAAACAAGAGCATCGCTTATAGACGACGTCTTTAGCTTGGCAGCGATAGGCTTGATGAAATACGAGACCACGTTTGACTTTATTAAATATATGCAAATGAAGGAAAGACATTATTTACCTTGGGCCGCGTTTATGCGACACATGTTCAAATTAAACAGGCTTTTATACGAAACTTCGATTTTCAACGATTTCCAAGTGAGTAGTACAGCTGATATAAGTAATATTTGTGTAACATTTACAATCGTGTATTTTTTTAAAACGAAGTTTAACCTTCCATCCGTTCGTTGTGTTAATTTGACACGAAGGAACGAATTAAACTGAGGAAATAAGGAACGGATGAGGGTAAAGTTGAAAATAAAATAAAATAAGGCGTTAAATGATCGTTCTAATTATTTGTTATTCATTCACATTAAATTGCAATAATTAATTTTAGGAATTTGTAGTAAGATTTGTGTCTCCGTTGTACAGCGAAGTGGGATCCAGATTGGAAGAAGGTTCGCAATTGACAACGATTGCGATCAAACTGGCATGCGTGTTCGAACACACGGAGTGCTTAGATTGGTCGAAAAATGTTTTCAAAAACGCAAAGACTGATGATGAAATACAAGAAGTGTAAGTTTAAATCAAAAGTATTCTTTCGATCTCGCATTCTTTTTTTTTTTTACTTGACAAAGTTATACATGTAAGGAAGGCTGACGGGCGAGGTGAGAAGAAATTAGAAACAAGCTATCGGTAAATAATATATTTTATTCGACTTGCTCTGGTCGATGTGCCTGCTCAGGCTGTTTTTAACCCTTTCGCTACGGCGGGTTCTCCGCCGCGGTACTCTCGTTGAACGGGGCGCTGCGTGACGCCGATCGTCAGCGGGAGTACCGCGGCGGAGAACCCGAGCTGCTTTGAATGTTTTCGAAGGAAAAATTTTTTCTCCACACAGAGTATTTATAACGTTTTAACACATTAAGGACCGCTCACGAGTTTTCTCGTGTTTCGCGTCCCATCTGTTACGGACCGCTCACGAGTTTTTCCGTGTTTCGCGTTCCGTCTGTTACGAATGGATCACGAAATAACCAGTGTTTTCTACACGCTGTCTTTAGATGTCACCTACTTTGATACATTATATCTACTTTGTGTATTTAAGTATTTACATGCATAAACAATGTATCAAACTTGATGATTAAATCCTTGGTCTTCCAAGAATCTAACAAGGACCATTGATGGTTCGTCTTCGTCTCATCCAACCGAAAGGAAACGATCCCATTGGTAGAAACCGAACAGATCTTGCTACGAAAAACAGTATAAAAGCACGAATGCGAAATAAAAAGAACTTAGTCTCAGAGAGAATTCGACACGTTGCATTGCATTTTGGTGATTCGAATAGCCTTCGTCTTCAAGTTCCTAGCCCTTTTAGAAATGGCCTCCTTTAGAAAAGAGATGGAAACGAACGAAGCTGGAACGAATACTTTACTTTTGGAAGTTTTTGACGGTAATTTGTCATATTTTTTTTTCAATAATACCTAGAATGCATCTTATTATATAATTTCTGAAAGTTTCACAAAAATTGCTTCATAAATAACAAAGGTATGATGATTTTAGAACGTAAAAGTTTTCCCAATAACGTGCGGTCCCAGGCGTATGTCTTACAGATTTCTTTGCGGTCCTTAATGTGTTAACATGCGCACTTTTATTTACAATATGAGAACAAATAACATTATAGAGAGCGGCTAGTCGCCCGTAGTACCACGGTGGCGTCTTATGGAGGTCGACTATAGTCGCCCGTAGTACCTCGGTGGCATCTTATGGAGGGCGACTATAGTCGCCCGTAGTACCTCGGTGGCATCTTATGAACACCGACTATAGTCGCCCGTAGTATCACAGTGGCGTCTTATGGAGGGCGACTATGGTCGTCTATAGTACCTCGGTGACGTCTTATGGAGGTCGACTATAGTCGCCCGTAGTACCTCGGTGGCGTCTTATGGAGGGCGACTATAGTCGCCCGTAGTAGCGAAAGGGTTAACCCTAGGCTTTTCCTAGGAGGTGTCCTAGGAAAAGAAAGTCCTAAGTGGACGCACTTGGCCGATTCTCTACGCACGGCCCTCACAAAGTATACAACTCTGTTGCTTACATATGCAACACGCATGCTTTCGGGTTCGACCGAAGATCAACGCTGGCAGTTACCGACCACGTAAGGGCGGCATCCGTCCTTGATGTAACGGCGTTGGCTGTTCAACGCCATGTCCCGAATTCGCTTCACTCTCGAGCACGATAGTCGTCGCCACGACAAAGCCACCTGCTGTTTTTCAAAGCGTGAAAGCGGCGACTGTCGGCGGGTCAAAGCGGCGTACCTTCGAATCTGCGGATGCCAATATTTTATGGCACCGCTCACAGTTCAGTGGCCTTCTGCCATGTGGCAGCGCCTACTATGTATACGTCGGTTTGAGTTTTTCTTTTTAAGAATCTAGTAAAAATAAATTGTTACAGCATTCCTTCGTATATCCGCGAAACATTCTATTGCGCCGTCGCGCGATACGGCACACGAAAGGAATGGAACTACTTCACGGACAAAGTAACACTCGTCGAAGATGAAGAGGAAAGAAAGCGTCTGTTATCGTCGTTCGCTTGTTTCCAAGCTCCATGGATTTTACAATCGTAAGTAAAATTCTTGTACAATTATCTATTCTTTAACTCTTTGGGGCACGCTGGGATTAAAAGGGTCCCACCTTTTTGACCGTAATGCACGGTGGGACATTTTTAGTCCTACCTCGACTTAGGGAAAAGGATGTGCTTTAATAAGTACCATTCATGAACCCATGTGGGACGGTAGTACTATTTGTATCCCACCCTGTAACAGCAAATTCAATTAACACGTTAAACGCCACGCCGATTTTTGTCGACATTCCGTTAGTCTGCTGTGATACTAATTCGAAAACATTTGGTCGTAAAATAATTAAGAATTTAAGAAGAGAATTATAAAACTTTGCAAAGGAAAGTCGTATAATCGTTTAATGTGATTTAACAAAAACCATTAACACATTGCATGCGGGAAACGTACTTTTACGTATTTTGCTATCTGGCACTGGAGCGCGGGTCACGTAAAAGTACGTATTTGGTAGATTTATGCTGTAATTAATATATAATATATATAATATATATTTAATAATTAATATTTAATAAATATGTATGGTGTTTTTTTTTTAACGATCATAGAGCATATGTTTAAGTGTAGAATAAAGAAAAGTTTCGTTGAGAAAAACGAAGTAGTTATCGATTTATTGCGATTTTACTGAATGATCAAACTCCCGCGAAATTTACGAAAAAAAGCCCGCTACACGCGTAAGTCCGCGGCAAAATATACCCGCATGCAATGTGTTAATGAATTACAAGGTATTATTTTTTGAAATTGATTCTGTCATCAGTCTTTGGAAACTAGCGACGCCTAAACGAAAATTTCAGCGTCGGTCCACAGGGACCGGCGTGGCGCTTAACGCGTTAAATTGTTATTATTTTTTTATGTTTTTACATTATGTGATTCCTTTATTAGTAAAAATATACCAATCTTGTTTCATTTAAAACGCAATCAAATTTCTATGCAACATGGGTCAATTTTATTATCTGAAATCATGTGCCGCGAAGAGTTAAGCTGGCATCGCATATAAAATTTTGTACGTTTACATATTTTTACAGCATTCTAAACGAGATACTTCACGAAGAACGATTCCAGGAGGATGAAATATCGGTAATTTTAAAGGCATTCTCTCGAAATCCAGCCGCAGCTCAAGCTGCGTCTCGATTTGTTCGAGCAAATTGGCAGGAAATTGCGCAGAGGTACTTTACATTCTCTGTTAAAAAAGAAAAAAAAAAGGCTCACAGTAAAAGAGGAAATATGTGATAAAATTATCTTTTTGATTTAGGTTTGTGGGATCTTATTCGATATTGAAAGCTTTCGTTTTGTCGATGATTAATGGTTTAACTACGGAACAGGATTTGGAAGATGTAAGAGACTGTTGATAGAAAATTAGAATATTTTTAATATTTTATATTTTACAAGTATATTTAACGATTGCATACTGCAGCTTCAAATGTTCAGGGAAAACAATTACGACATCATGAAGGGAACAAGATACGTTGCAGCGCTCGTCGAAGCAAATGGAAATTTTGTAATATCGTGGTTAAAGAATTCATTACCTGAAATTGAAAACATACTTAAAGAGGAACAGGTAAAAACTTCGATTCCATAAAGACAGTTGAGAGAAAAAGTGTTTTATTTAGAGATAAAAAGAGTTCTATTTCGCAAAGCTCGACAAATAATTTGTTAAAGACTAATTTACGTAGAGCTCTGCGACATACTCTTAAAATAATGTATCAGGGAACGGATAATACAATGCGGAAAAGAACCTTTGAAGAAAATTAGGAAAAATTTCTACGACAACAAGTTTTATTCTTCAAATGCTTTTATCAAGCATGATTACAAAACCAAGCAACAAGTCGTCCTTATATCGTGTAGTCTTAGAACGACGGTCGTCAATAATTGATAGGTACATATTTAACAAACGATATACATAGTAGTTGTATCTAACGATAGTAATCAATACTCGATAATTTTCAACTTTTTCTGCTCGTTATTTTTTTCTCATTTTAAATAGCACTATTGCTATACAGTACATTCGTTTGCTATAATTATCGTTATAATGTAACCATATCCTTACTCGTTCTTAACCTACGTCACTAATGTTTTCTCAATAACGAAATTTTTAAGCTACTTTTCATTAAGTTACGCGTTGAAACATGTCAAATGGTCGAAGATCGGGACGCGGGTGTCGATTTGAATGAGCTTGAACAGTTAACTGATTGCCAGAATGAAGTGATAAATGCGATAGCTCTGTAAGTGACAAATTATGGTTATTATCTAGGATAGGTAACTGCTCGACATTCTAATCAACTTTTTCCTATACATATAATCGGAGCTTGGCATTAGTTTCAAATATATAAAGGAAAGTATGTGTAGAGATATACTGTTCCACGCAACTGGGCAAAGCTATAGGCATTGAAACGGTTATGTTCGGGTTAAGTTCGGGTTTTATGCGTCATTTGACACGTTTTAAATTCTTAATCTTATCTTTTTCATGTATAGAAAAAAGTTACTCGGAATAATGTCTTTGACAACACGTTTCAAGGTCATTAAGATTGACGAGCAGTCCCTCTACTCTAGATAATTACCCAAACTTCTTTCTGTAATCTTTTCTCATTGTTCATCGCGTTACCTTGAAACAAGTTTGATTTCTTGTCGCTTTCAGAGTCACAAATAATTATAAATTTCGATATTTTTAGCGAGTCAATGAGATAATTGAAAAGAGCAGATTTCACAATGACTGAATGGTTGTTCTTCAATGCTTATTGTCATTATATGATTTAGGCTTGTCGCGCGTTTACTTGGCACAGTAAAATACGAAGTAGAAAATGCAAATGAGAAATGTACGTTGTATTTGTCGAAAATTGATGCATCTGTTTCATGGAATTACGAGAGGTTCAATATTTTTACGTCAAAATGCGATGTACTAAAATTATTACGCTGACAATATGTATAATATAACGTGCTTTGAGTTATAATTCTCCACTTCTTCTTAAGTTTATAACAATTTCTGTTTACTTAGCGTTGTTACAATACTTTTAATGAGCTTCGATTGGTCTACTTAATTCCTCGGCATTTTGTGTAATACTTTTTTAATTAATTAGAAGCTTCCAAGCCTTCGAGAAGAACGTTCTTAAACTTTTTACAAATCTACCCTTTTTTATCATCGCTAAATCTTTATTTTTCCTCAATTTCGATTCTATAAGTAATATGTAGAAAAGGTCTTAGAAAACACTAGCATTTAAGCTAAACAATTGGATATTAAATTTTGTTTTCATATTTTACAGCAATTCTTAACGCGTTATTCAAACGAAAAGTCGTAATTCAAATATTCCTGATTCCGTTAAACAAACACATGTACGTGTACATTAAAATCCTTTCCCGTTTCATTTAACACCCGCATAACGATCACCTTTGTCGCGTATACAGTTCTATTCAAATATCAATCGAGACACAGGCAAGCAAGCAAGCACACCCGTATTTCTTTTCCTCTAAAATTTTTTTCTTTAATCCTGTATAAATTGTGCTTCGAGGAACGATTCGAATTTGCGTCGTTTTTATTTCATTCGTTGACAAAACGTCTCTTTTTTGCCGTTAGAAAAATGTTAAATATAGTTCTAGGCAAATGTCATGATAACCAATCACTTCATTCGATAACTTATCATTCGCAGCACTGCGATTTTTTTACTCTAAGTTTACATAGACGAGACCCGTTAGCGTTTACATATATGTATATAAATATTTGTTGCGTGAATGAAAATATTATAAACGTGAATTGTTATTATCGAATTAACTAAGGTACACAAATTAGAAGTCTAGAATCTCTATTAAACGGTGACGAAAACGGACTCTTTTTTATTCATCTTTTTTGTTTAAAATCGAAGGATTCGCGTATAAAAACTATTTTGTTAAATATCCTTAAAAAAAAAAAAAAAAAATACAGAAATTGTCGTTCACGTTCTTACCGAACGTTAGTTCAGAAGTTAAAACATTTGTCTTTAACACTAGAACTACCTACCAAAGAAATAAAAATGAAAGGCGTATGTAAAAAATATACAATGCAAGGGAAATTAATTTTTGTCTGTATTTTTTATAGAAAATCAAGAAAAATCCTCAAAAATGTACCATGGTAAATTTCTAAAAATTCTGTAAAAATTTCCTATTGTTAATTTCGACCAAGTTGGTAGTTTTAGTGTTAAAATGAAAGAAAACAAAAAAAAAAACAGTACAGAAACGAACATTCACACTTATTTTATAAAACAGTGTAAGGAAACGAAATTATCTAGACTTGTTCGTTGTTGTTGATAAACAAAACGACGTTCACTTTATAAATTTCAACTACCGACCATTGGTCGCGTTGCGACAATTTTTAAACAATGTCGTGGGATTCTGCCATGCAACGCGTGATCCCAGTTTCTTACAAGAGTAAAAAAAGTCGAATCGCTTTATAGGTCGCTGATTTACGTTACGTTTAGGTATGTACACATTATTTACATTTTAAGATTAAAACCACTTCTATTCCGCTAGTTCCTAACTAGATACCGCGCACTTGATTTCCCTTCCAAGAACGTTTAGCTTTTCCCTTCGATTTTGAACAAGTACTTTGATCATCCCGCTTCATTAGCAACAATAATTAAATAACTACGACAACAGGGTAACAATTGTTAAAATATCAAAATAACAATAGCCGACAATCGGTGGAATAACCTACCATTGTCAAAATGCGACTATAAGGTTCATGGTTTTTTTCTTCTTATTCTTCTTCTTCTTCTTCTTTTGTGATCGAACTAACGATCCGACACAACTGCTTCCATACATTAATGCGTAATAATTATGGTTTTAACATGTAACTAAGTAACTCACCCTATTGTAAAAAATGTGTGCGTTCTTTCCTATCGTTCTAGTGCAAAGTAAATTTCTTACTTTGATTCGTTCCGCTAAGGGAGAATCTGGAACATGGGTTCTGGAACATTGGGCACAAACTAACATCGACGATGCTACTCCCATTTCGTTCTAACGTGCGTTCGGCGTTTACTGGACGATTTTTCAATCAGGTAGCAGATACGTTTACTTGTCTTTTGACACTATGCGCTCCAAGCTTGATCCTCCATCAATCAGCAACCATTGTTTTCTTTTTTTTTTTGTTTTTTTTTTTTCATCAATTCACAATTGTTATTGAAGTTTTACATCGTTTACCGATTGACGCGTTGGTCAACGTTTAACTCGAAATTTGGTTTATCTTTACACATTATATAGTTTACGTCTAGTTATCGATTGACGAAGAATCGCGGAGTTTACCAAAACGCTTTCTAATGGCAGTATTTACGGAATCAATACTTTTCACTCTACAAATGTATTTACAATCCAATGTTGTGTAAGGCATCGTACTTTGGATGCGTTAAAACTATTACTCTTAGTTATGAATATAACTAAGAAACGTCGGAGAATCAGAGATTCGTCGAATCGAATAGCAAAGTACAGGAAAACTTTTTACGACGCTGTAAATTAACGCTCTTTGTTGAACATATTATGATTTGTAACGTGTTTCGTGTGAATTTTTCCGAGGAATCGCAAATTTTCCGACGTTAAGTTACAATTCTCGTGAATATCAGTCCGCTCGCACGAGGCGTAACTAACAATTATTTTTAACCGCAATAGTACATGTTTATACATACATGGCGTGTGATTACCTAAAAAAAAAAAAAAAACAAACAAACGAACTTGGGGTTAAAAAAAAAGGAATCGAAACAACTCACAGTGACAACAACCACGTACTACGGCATTGAACAACATCAACGGTTGTTCAATCAACTACATCTATCAGCTTTAGAATTCGTATGCTTTACTTGTTCTTATAGAACTATGGATTATTATTATCGTAATGTCTCGCGTGTTTCGATTTTTGTTATAAAATACAATATTTTTACACAGGCGAAGTATATAAGACGTGTACAACGAAATGTCTCTCGAGAGCATACGTAGTTCAGAGGATAGTTGATGTTAATCGGTGTCAAGTCAGAGATAAAGTTGAAACATTTGATATTTAAGACACTTTTTTTAAGTTTTATTTTGTGTTAAGGCTTGGAATAGGCTGTCAAAGTCAACGTTCTGAACAATTTTTTCTCTTAGCAATAAATTTAAAACACATTCACACCATTTTTAAATAAATATCTCTAGCGATAAAACATTTCTCATATTTCCGTGAAATGTTTATCGTTTCACGCAACTGACTAATAAATATCAAGGTAACAATACTTTTATAACAACAACGAAGGAATAAAAATAATAATCCCGAGTGACATTTCGATGTACATACGTTCAAACAATTGTTCTTTTCTCCTCCGTTTCTCTTATACATACATTCGTACAAACGGGTACGTTTCTAATTGTAAGTATTTAAAAGTAATCGATTATACATTAAGTTACACGCTAAATTCGTGTCACACAACGAGCTATCTACAATCGTGATGCCTATAATAATTTCCCTTAACGTGTCGGATAAACGGGATACACATATAAAACACGCGACCGTACGACAGTTTATTCGAAAGAGAGTTTTAAAACCTCTAGCCGGGACCAATCGTGTTCACTGTGATCAAGGTTCGAAAGTTTTCATTACTCCGTGTTCGATTCTTTCGAACATACCGGTAGTTCGATTAGAGCCGCCAAGGGCTTAGCTAAATTATTAATTAAAGTATCGTTAATTAGCTTGTTCTTGTAAGATAATCCGATTTTAAGTAGTGGCAGCTTCATATTACGATTTATTTGAGCAGACTATGTTAGGTATTTTCAAAATTGTTCGCGACGTATCCGCACGTTGATCGCTTCTTCCCTTCGCGACGATAACTTTACTCGAGCAAAGCTAAGAAATGAATCGAGGTTTTTACACAGTCGATGCGTAGTACAATCGTCCCTTTGCTTAAATCGATAACAATCAAACCAAGGTAAATTTCAAGGAATTTATAATTTTTATAACAATACGTCTTCCTCGACGACACACTATATCTGACACGTCAATTTATTCATCCATTTAAATATTACTTTAGGAACAACGTTAGATTTCGTCACTGTGTCGAATGAAAACAATGAGACAACATTTTGTAGCGTTTCTTTCGTCGTTCCTTTTCTATGTTTTTTCTTCGTGAAATCCGATGCGTGTCCGTATACTTTGCAATCGTTTTAAAAAATGGAGCCCTTTTACCGTAATTTCGTTTTTGAACAATGGTGGAAGTTGGAAGTTCTTAAGACTAGCATGTAATTTTGAGTCGATAGCAAATTACTTGCAGGTGTTGGTCCTTAGTCTTTTTCCACGGTGCAGGGCTCAGGCATGGACTATTGCGGCGGACAGTTTACTACCGTCGTGGTTGCGAATTCACTGAATTTTTTATCAATTGGTACCCGATCGTCGTAGAGGGTCGGAGCTTGTAAGATGATCCCAGCTGTGCCAACCAGAACTGCTAAAGTGAAGATCCAAAGGAATAGTCTGTCTAGGACCATCGCGACGTATTTCCAGTCCTCTTTCACCTTTTTAGAAATCATTTATTCTCTACAAATGCTGCTTCATGAAGGTTAAGAAACACGATAAGAAGAAATTACCTTAGTTGAATCTTCGAGCATCTTTGTGTGTTCCGCAATGAAACGTACACAAATACAGGACTTATGAATTTCGGGAGGACATCGGGAATGCGAGAAAGTTGGTGGACTTCGTAGCACTGGACTTTTAACCTCTTCGATCCCTGCTTCTCCAGGAACAGAGAGATCCTCGCATTCGGTATGAAGAGGAAGCGGTGGTAACGGTGGTCCGTGAATTAAGCAACTTCCACCGAACCTTGCACCGTCAGCGAGACTAAATTGTCAACAAGAAAATGCAGTTCTTCATAAAAATTTCCTTACAAAAGCTTCATAGACGAGAATAGATATTGTTGCTCGGCGCGGAATCAAATTGCAGCAATTACGACAGAAGAGATACTATATTTCTCGAGCCCTGCGGCTGTCTTTGAAGTTCGCCAAACACAGAAAAGGACAGCGAACAAAAGAGAATGGTAGAATGAGAGTCGAGGCAATCGAGAGATTTAAAAATCCGCGTGCCAAGTGTTACGGTAAAGACAATGCTTGAAATTTTGGTTAATTAGTTAAAACAGCGACGATCTCACCGGTTTTAGTTATCTACGCTGTTCAAATTATTGGTATACAAGTATAACATTTGATAATAATTTGAAAATAATTTGATATAGAAAGATTGTAATCATAATTACAATAAACTAGAGGATTTTTTTAACAGTAATTTGTATTCATATGCATACCTTGAAGGTGAAAGGTCTTCTTTCGATGCGGTACGACTATGAAATCGTTTAGGCGTTAAATGTTCTTCGCTGTTTTCTTGAGTAGATGGATGATAAGGATAGTAACAAGTCTTCTCTTTTCCTCTGACCGTTCTCATTAGTACTCTGCCAGAACTATATCTGTGAATAACGAACAAACGAAGATCATTTTTACAGATAAATGTTTTAATCTTGACACTTTTATGAGTTAACGATAAAAATAGTATGGACCGAATAAGTTTAATCATTTGTCAACTTTTGTTATCAATTATCCGAACTGTCGATCAAATGTGACTTCTACTGTTAAGAAAAAAAAAAAATTTTAAACCTAGCTCGAACCTAACCCGAACCTAACTCTCAGCTCGGAATCTAATTCGGATAGTTTGAGTAGAGGGGACACGATTTCTCGAGCCTTCGATTCGATTTTTTAAGCTACTTCAGTTCCAATTGGTTCGGATAATTGACATTTTACTGCATTCAAACTGTTATGAACTAAGTTTCAACTTGTACTCAAAAGTTTTGCCTTTTAAAATACGAAGCGAATGGTAATAAACGTTTACCTATTTGTCTCGAATTTATATTGAGGCCTTCGCATAACCAACAAGCGAGGAAGAATATGGATAAAAACCCTCTTCACCCAAGGAGCCATTTTGTGAGTTTGTGGCGACCGAAAATGAACATTCAGCACAACCACCGTCACGCATATACTGCAAAATAAAAATACAAACAAACCTGATTTGGTACGATAAAGTTTTTAATTGTATGTTTACGTTGTTGGATAAGTTTAGTCCTTTAATTTCTTAGCGTAATAAATGTAGTAGTAATTTTTACAGTTTTTTTATGATCGGGAAGGGAGAGGAAATGTTCGCGGAGAAACGAGGCAAATTGCCATAACATATAACTAGGAGTGGCTGCTGTGGAACGACAGAATATAAATCTCACGAGGCCATTCATAATGGTGGTACATTCAGCAATGGCTGGCCTTAGCAGCCAGTTAGTTGGTAGTAAGGGACAAACTGCGATTTAAATTGGACCAGCCTCCTTTGACTTGACTTGGAACCATTTATCGGCTCGGAACTCGCCTTTCTACGTTTATCATGAAATACCAACGCATTCTTCCTCCCCTTCTGTGTTTGTTCTTTGTCTTCCACCCCCGGAAATCGTATTAGCGGATTCGAGCTGAATTAACGTTTTCGTGTTTCGCATACAGCAAATTTGATTATCGTTCAATTATGACGGAATACTTGCATAACGTGTTGTATCGTGAATTAATTACGATATCGTAATTCAATATTTCGCTGTAATTGTAATTAATGTTTTTTAAAATATTGATACATAACATAAATTTAGTATTATACCATTATACCATTATTTTGCAAATTCTTTCATTAAAAGAAAAAAAAAATGAGAATAAGATTGTTAGCATAATTCACATATAGGAAAGGGATGCGCAAGGCGCATTGCTCTTTTTACATTCATCGTATCGTACACTTTTTATGTGGGTTAAAATAATTTATGATGTGGGTTTTTAGATTCACTTTTGTTTGGGTTCATTAAAGTGAAATAATAATTTAAAGAATAGGTCAACTGTTTTGACACTTAAGAAAAGTACTCGACAAGAACATAGGACGGTCAATCTCGACTTTAATGGCGGCACAATGCCTCTCCGTTTCTTAGGAAAAGCAATAACGGTGTGGTTTAATGCACGAGAGAGCCGGCTATCCCCTTGAAATTCAACGGAGAAAAGGGGTCGGTTCCTTGGTTGGCCTCCGCCTTGGTTGGAGGTAAGTCCCGATCGATGCTGCTACTGATTAATGTGTCACACCTTACCGCATCTTTCCGTTCTTCGAATGTATCGAAAGGGTTAGCATACCGTCACGAATATATTCATCGTCTCGTTTGATACTATCGCGTACACGAGCCATTCCATGTCGGTAACTGAACGTTCAATATCTTGGGAATCGTTCAATATAGGAGATCACAATTTTACACGGGTTAGGTTCGGGTTAGGTTCTTCGTGTTTGCAGGTGTAGCGCGAGGAAGTACAGGAAGTGTTCTTACAGAGTTCCCGGTGCTTCCCTACAGCGCTGTGAATGGCCACTATGGAGTTTTTAGTGGGTAAAAATCCCACACTCCCTCGATCTGTCGTCCCCCAACAGGAGGTTTGAAAGCCTTTTGAGGATTTTCTCCGCGTTAAAAAAAAAAAAGGTTCTTCGTGTCTATCGATAAATGTAATTACAATGAGTTTGAAAAAAATCGGATGATGTAGTGGCAGAAAGTGTGCGATTTGACGTGGAATAACTCATACGCTGCCTCATTTTATAAGCGATCCTTTTGCTTTTGATGTTCTTTTAGTTTCAGTCACTACTTGATGCCTAAGATGATTGTAGTTCCACTCCACTTGATTTCAATATAAGATGACGTGCCATAAAATGCGCTTTATATTCTTGTATATCAAAGAGTGCTTTTGTGTTGCTGCGCCGATTCGGCGAAGCGAGCAACTTGCCTTCGGTATAAATGCTGCTTCCGATTATTATAGATTCGGCAGGGGTACTAAATCGGTCAAGAAACCTCATCCCGACTTATCGATTCGACTCTTTTGCTTTTATCGCATCGCGAGATACTTGATTATAATCAAGAACAGCAATGCAAGCGAAGATTGTACGTTGCGATCTCATGCGAAGTAGTTTCATCGAGTAAAAGAAACAGGAAATCTACCGGAAAGAAAAAAGAAGTGGAAAGACCGAGTCGAGGCGTGGAGGTTTGTGCTAAAAAATTGTAAAACTTTGCAACACCTTCGTCTCGCCATTTAATACAACGAATGACGTCTGAACAGGTGCCGTGGCTAACGTTCAAGTTTTCTAACTTGTTTAAAGTTCGGATGCGGTCCTATCGATTGCACGAAAACTTTCTTTCCGCTTCTTTCCGTCTTTTTCTGATCTTTGCTTTTCATGGTTCGCTGCTATAACTTCTTTCTTTTAGTTCTTTTTCTTTTTTTACATACATTGGCAATTTCTGTCGCGCTACTTTTTTTTCACGTATAGGAAAAAACTATTTGGAATATTAACGTTGTTTATAAATTTGAAGCTCGTTGAAATCGGTGAGAAGGCGATGCTTATAAATAATTACCGGCATAGTGTATAACAAAATCGTGATTTTCACCTCAAAATCGTGATTTCCTCCTCAAAATCATGATTTCCACCTCAAAATCGTGAAATTTTCCTCTCACTGAGAACTGCTCTTGTACAAAGCTTCTTTTCGTAGTTTTCTTTCTGCTGGAAATAGTCTGTCATTGAACACCGTATCCTATATTTTGTTCAATGAGTCTCTGTTTAAGACACCTAGAAAGATTGATGGCGATCTGTAGCGTACCCCTTTTGTTCACTGACCACTTTTGTATCGTGAAAGCTTCTTGAATAATGATAAATGTTAGTGTCCCTATTTGCGAACAGTCATGGCTAAAGGGAGATTAGTTTTCTTGGCGAACGAGAGAAAGAGGCAAAAAGTAAACTGGCCCTATCTCGCTGCTACTATTTGAAAGTTAAATCGTGTTCAACTTGCAAATCGTTCGTTTCGGCTCTGTTGGGAGGAGGGAACGGAGTTCGTTGATTACTCTGCGTCACTCTCGGATTGAATCTTAATCGGGACGGTGACCGGATCAGAGCTCAATCAGCTAGACCTAGGATTTTTTTTTAGCTCCACAGAGCTGTGTTTGAATCTTTATTAATCCATCGAAACAGTACCCGATTACCTTTACGTTATTACCATAATTTATAATATACAAAAATTGTGAATCACTTCAGAGTGGATTATTATAAGAATAAAATATGGCGAATTTTTTTAATTGCGCCATACAGTATAGTCGCTTTATCGTTCTTTCGTTCACAGCTCCATTACGAATCGCGATCCTTTTGAATGTAAATGCCACTCATTGTCCTCTTCCCTTCGGGGGTTCATGAACAGCACGTTTCCACGGAAGTGAATGGCGCCTTTGTGTCGACTTCTGAGCCTTGTCGGCCGTCGCCACGTTTTGACATCGGAACGATATCGCGAGCTACCGTCTCCGCTTAAATCATGACAAGTCAAGAGCCAAGAAAGAGTGGTACTCAAGGCGATGAAATTTACTTAGCGAGTGTAGCGACGTCGCTGTCCACTCGAATAGACTGTTGGGAAAAAGAGTGGAGCAGACACCGGCTTCTAAGGAAGAGACTAGGCCGGCCCTCTAAACATTTTCAAATTTCGGCTTACCTTGCTCCAACCAGCCGAGAAGCTTTAATCTACGTTTCTTTTATTATCACGATACCGTAAACTCTCCCTTATTAGTCATGAAATATCAAATAATACTTTCATGAATAAAATACAGAAGTGCTGCTTCCTTTATTTAATGGTTTGAAAGTTAAGGGTGGAGGACCGCATTAAATATTTATGCGACATGGTCTTCTTCGGCAATGAAATATTGTTTAAAGTATTTACACGTTTCTCGTCCATTTCTGGTTCAGATGATATCGCGTCTAAAGAGATCCAGAGTTTTAAGAACAGGAATAAAAAATTCTCGTACCATTTTCTCATCTCTCTAAATCTACCGGTTTATATCTTGCTGCTTGAAAACGAAAATTAAATAAATACATGCTCTTTTCAAATTTGATGATTTAAAACCCCGGCAGATTATTCTATCACAAAAATTCTTCCTTTCTCGCTTATCGGGCGATCTTCATAACACTGGGGCGAAAAATATAAAGCGATTAAAGACCATGATTTTCTAACCCTTGAGGGAGAAACTGCGGTAATAAACTCTTACGATAAGAGCACTATAAAAAATGTAATTCTCTCTATCTTAAGTTGGGAACAAATCCATTCGTAGCGGTGTTATCATAATGCTCGGTCTACTGCGATTCGATTATAAACCTTGATAATATTTACACATCTGAGATGAACATCGTGTATCGCGAAGCTTTTCCGAAGCTTTGAATAAGTGGATGCTTTCCTGTAAAAAAATCCACTTAAACCTAATCCCACAGTTATGGGAAAAGTTATGTTGTGTCGTGAATTGTCGAATGAAACGCTTTTTTGATGGTGGAAACTCCACGGCATCCATTCACAGCACTTTGGGGAAATATCGGGATTTCTGCAAGGATACTGCCGGTACTTCCCCGCCACTAAAACCTAAACCAAACCCAAACTCAACATTTTTAATTGTACGATTAATACGAATACGACAGCCTCTGCTTCTATTACCATAAATATGTTTACGTAACTTAAAAAAAATTAATAGTTACTTACACAATTATACCATGCTTGTGTACAATTATATAAGCATAAATTAAGGATACTTATTTCATACATTTTAGCATGACTTAGCTTTTAATGTAACATATATCTACGACAGTCGTAGACTCTCGAAGTTTCTCGCGAGAAAGCGCTCGAAACGCTTCGCCACCTGGCGGTGACATCGCGGTACTACTATTCATGCGGTATCGTAGAACAAATTTACATATTAATTATATGTTAATAACGCCTTTCTCAGACGTGCTACATAGTCGTTCAGGAATGATGTTTTAAAAAATTCGAGGAAGGTCGGTTCGGTAGTTTTTAAAAATCGGCTCTCTTACGNTGTTAATAACGCCTTTCTCAGACGTGCTACATAGTCGTTCAGGAATGATGTTTTAAAAAATTCGAGGAAGATCGGTTCGGTAGTTTTTAAAAATCGGCTCTCTTACGTTAACTCTCTATGGGACCGTGTGACTTAAAAGTTAGAAACTGATGTATCTATATTTTAAAAAATTTATTTTATTTAGTTATCACTGTATTATTAACACGTTGCCGCAAATGATGCCGTCCGATCTTTAGCGATATGTTGGCAAACGACGGCTATAGCCGTCACGCACATTTTAATCGATAAAAAAAAGAACAGCGTTAGTACGAAGTGTTCTAACGCATACACTTGTTAATTATTGAGTAATACATTGAAAAAAAAAGGTACAACATGCCGNACATTTTAATCGATAAAAAAAAGAACAGCGTTAGTACGAAGCGTTCTAACGCATACACTTGTTAATTATTGAGTAATACATTGAAAAAAAAGGTACAACATGCCGGGCAGCATATTAGTTGTTCTTTTATGCGTTTTCTCATGCTTTACCGCTTCGGAACATTTGGGAATCTAGAGACAAATGACGGTTATAGCCATCGACAGTTCTTTTTTGGAAAAACTGTGGCCAAATGTGATAATTTTTACTTCCAAACATATAACTCACACTCGATTTCATCCGGCAGTCATAAACAATTCANTTGTTCTTTTATGCGTTTTCTCATGCTTTACCGCTTCGGAACATTTGGGAATCTAGAGACAAATGACGGTTATAGCCATCGACAGTTCTTTTTTGGAAAAACTGTGGCCAAATGTGATAATTTTTACTTCCAAACATATAACTCACACTCGATTTCATCCGGCAGTCATAAACAATTCAAAAGAAAAAATGTGTTTCTGAGCACGATCGTCAAATTAAAAGTGTGCGGCAACGTGTTTTTGATTACTATACTACTGTAGCGATACTACGATCCTTCCATAGCAATTATTAGTTAAACAATTTTCAAATAAAAGTGAAAAACTGTAATCGATCGTAGTTTTTTCTCTAACAGGCAAAATTCAGGCTATAGAGGGTTAAGATGGTTCAATGTAATCATTGAAATATAATATGGTGATTACATTGTAGTTATTGTAAGTGAACACAAGTTTTGTATACAAATAAACGAATAAATAAATAAATAAATAAAAAATAAAAAAATATAACGAAAAGCGTCGTACTCTCGTGATACATGTTTGCTTTCCGCTCACGCAGCGTTCCTTGACATTCGCAAGCTAGAATTTCAAGACGTATATCTTACTGCTACATTTCGGGTGCAGAAGTAGCTGGCGAATGCGGCAGTTAGGCCGAGTCGGTATCACGACTTGGGAATCGTGCCATGCTTAAATTGGATTCTATTCTCGAAGGAGTAGCCGAGCTAACGGGTTAGCGGTTGGCAAACGGAAGTCTCCTGGCACTTCCTTCGTCTTCCTCCGGCCGCTTGGAATTTCCAATCCTGTCTGCTTCGAAGGAAGGAAGTAAGTCACCATATTTAGGACGATCCTTGTATTAAATTCAGTGTACACAGGGCTAGTGCATGTTGCGCTGAAACGTGGTTTCGGAGATGTCGATTCGCCGGAACCGAGCTTCACAAATTTTACAAGTGTCCACTTGTACAATTTTATAAGTATCCATTTATTTTTGAAAATGTTCAACTTGACGTTTCCTTCGTTCGCCAATCACTATTCAAATCCAGATATATTAATTTTTAAGTATTCTTATAGGATAATCCTATTAAAACATCTATTCGAATTCTTTAGATTTAAATTACTGTAATCGATGATTGCGTTAATTTTATTTATCGTTAATAATTAAAACGATTAAATACGACTTAAATAATTAATTATACTTGTTATCAAGATTATACAGTGTAGGAGATATTTTTGAAGTAAAAGTTAGTGTGAACAGACGCGTTAAAGTCATAGTCAAGTTTATTTCACAATTCTTTCATCAAAACTTTTCTTTTTACGGTCACGAAACGAGTCTCTAGGGTTGTACAGATAATTCAGCTGTTTCTCCTTTTTCAGTCGACGGCAATCTCAGTGGGCAGTGAACAAGAACGTGTTTCTTTATTATATTTCTCTGAATCGCATTTACTTTGTCCGCTTTTATCGGTGACCTGACCCACTTATGTCATTTTTTTTTTCATTACAAAGGTACTATAACGTAACGGTTCATATTCGGTTTTATATCCATACATTTAACATAATTAGTTTAATCTTAAAATTAAAGTCAGGATAGCGACAAGAAAGTTAGATTCTTTGATCTACGTGCAATTATTCCAGCAGCACTTTCAGTATTTCCTAAGAGTCCTTGATAAAAGAGAAAATTTTCTGTCCGTACGGTTACTAAAATTCTCTTTGGTATTTGCATTCGTTGTTACATATTTAACCAGCAATTTCCATAGTTAAAAATTGAATAAAATTAATTCGAGGTATGAAATTCTGTGACACTTCAACAACGTGGAAGAATTAAAATTTTTTATAAAACACATTTTATTCTGAAACACAAATTGGTAAGCCTACGCAAAACGAACAATGTATACATATATACTCTCGTTTATATATATACATNGGTATGAAATTCTGTGACACTTCAACAACGTGGAAGAATTAAAATTTTGTTATAAAATACATTTTATTTTGAAACACAAATTGGTAAGCCTACGCAAAACGAACAATGTATACATATATACTCTCGTTTATATATATACATATATATAAATGTCACTTCGCTTAAAAACAAAAAAAAAAGAATTCGTTTGTTATCATGGAAACTAATGAAATAGAAAATTGCTCCCCTATACCAAAACATCTGCACGGGTGCATGGAACTGTGACTCCTATTTAATTTCAAACATCGACGCGTAAAATTCGTTCGAACCCTCGCGTTGATTACGAGCCTCTCCGATTCAACCTCGGCCTACATGGCGAAGTAAAAATTCCAGGTAAGTACACATACTCGCGTTTGATATACGGGTCAGCCGGTCGTCGACATTCCGGAACATTAATTTCAGAAGTGTTTCTATTCACACCCCTCCATGAGTTCATTGGCCCGTAAGGGCTCTTTTCAAAGGGCGCTACAAGCCTCGTACCGGCAGGGAAATCTCTTTGAAACTGGCACCGGGCCCCCGTTTAATATTAATAGCAGCATTTGCGGCTCCGTATGAACGACATTTAACTAACGAGACGCCTCGATTCGGTCACCGTAAGCCTTTGCGTTTTTCCTTCCTCTTTTGTTCTTTCTTTTTCTCTCTCACTGTAATTTTTAGATCAACTCGAGAAACCGTAATCGCAAGGAACAAAAATTTTGTAGCCTGCACCAGTAGCAATTTTAAGTGTTTATAAAAATATCTATGAATTTTGTGATCAATAGTAAGTTGAGAAAAATATTTTTCAAGATCTTTTTTAAACTAGAAAACTATTAGGTTGTACCGAAAGTTCCTTCCGTTAACTTCACGCAATGCTTTCGTCTAGCAATGTTTAAATTAGCAGCCTTATTTGTTAAACGAGAGATGGAGAGAAAAAATAGGGCAAAATGGATCCTGTATAAAATAAAAATATATCGTAAATGTATCCATTACCTATTAATAAAACGAAAGAAACTTTTGAGACAACCTAATATTACATTTCTCAAATTGAGAAACAACACTAGGTTTGTTATTGCCTTCTTCACGTTTGTACGCTCTAATTTTTATTTTTCTTAACATGTTTGCTTGTACCTAACATTTTAGTGTTACTTTGAAGCATAGAACCCACTGTAAAATATTTTATGAAAATCTATAATACACTCTGTACACGCGTGGATAGAGTTTTATTACAGAGATAAAACGATAGCGGAAGATCGTCGCGGAGCGGAATTGAATCTTGATTAAGAATCGTAACTAAGAAAAGGGTAGAAACGGTCGGTTTAAAAGAATTCCCTTCATTTCTATTCACTGAGAACATCGGCGAATAGTGTCAAATTAAACTGAGCTCCAAGAGTAGGTTCCTCCTTCGTCTCATCATTGATCTAAATTTCCATTGACGTTCATCTGCTTTATTCGTTGAGTTTGCTCGCGCAGTAAGCACGGACAATGCTCATAAATTTTTTCCTGCTACGGCAGACACGGCTTCCGTTTCATTTGCATTGTCTCAGAACGTAACCGGGATGCATGAGATCGATCGGCCGGACCATTGTTTCGCCCCAGTGTCGGTATCAATCGCGCGGGACGTTCATTATAACGGCATTAAAAGGCTTTTCAAACAGAGAAAACGATTTTCAGGAAGTAGGAAATTGCAGTGAAAGCAGCGGAGGTAGATGAAGAAAAAGAAGAAAAAGAAAGAAAAAGAAGAAAACGAATAGGGAAAAGGCCCTGTTGCTAGTGATAGCGTGTTAGAGGCAAAGGGTTCGTGAGGAGAGGTGAAGGTGTATGCGACGTACAGGGTGTCCATGGTAAGTCAGGTCATCCCTTTATTTCCCTATGTATTGCGAATAAAAAGAAATTTTTTATGCAAAGATTGCACGGTAAGTGTTTCCCAAGACGAATTCATAAACCGACTTCAATTACTATTTCAGATACTGAGCTTACAAGTTTACTCATTTTTTCTGTAAAAATAGTTCATTGGAATTGGAAGCTTGAATGATACTTCGTTTGCTATATCGGGGAAGATATCTGGTTTAAAACGGAGTATCAGTGAATGTTTAACCTCAATATCTCGAAAACTAATTAAAATCGGTTGATGAGTTTGTCTTGAGAAGCGCCATCAAAACCTATCCCGAAGAAAAATATATAATTCCATTTTAAGAAACGAACTCAACCTTTATATCTTGCCAAATAAAATAAAGTGAAAAAGCCTGAAGATAATAAAGTGAACCTAACCGCGATAAAAAAAATAATAAAGTGAACGTAACCCAAACCTAACCCCAAGAAAAATATATAATTCTGCTTAAAAAAGACCAACTCAACCTTCGTATCCTGTTAAATAATAAAGTAAAAAAATAATTCGCTACCTTACAATTTTTGTATCAAAAATTGTTTCTATCTACGATATGTTAAGGCTTAGAAAATAAAGGGATGCCCAGAGTTATCGCGAACACCCTATGCACACGTCGACAGCGAAGAGACGACCTCGAATTGTAAAAGCGGTAAAACAAGACATTAACTTCATGGAGTAGAAAGAGGGACAGATAATGAGGGAGAGTGAGTAGCCACGGATCTGGACCTTCTCCAAACCTACAAGAACTGCCGGTCGTGTTCCTCGTTGTTAGAGCTACTCATACAAAACCAAGATTTTAAAGTCGACAACAAACTGCCGTAAACTGGGACGCAACGATTTCGCCGGTCTTCGTGTTCAGTCGTTCGTTATTAATGTTTCAGGACTTTTCAGGATATTCGGTCCTTTATTCTGTCCGCTACGTTCTTTTCTACCCGTCTGTCTTCGGCCCTCCCTTTATCACTGTTTTTTTTCTCTCTTTTTTGTCTCTCGGAGCGGATATATATTTCATTGGACGTAAAAGTGGAATCTGTAACGCGTTCAACGTCGCTGATACATATAACGAAATAACGTTTTTTTTTATGTCTCGTATCACAAACTGCTATCTCCTTTTTTCTCCAAAGACCATCAAAATGGTTAAAATAGCCAGTTCGTAGTTTCTCGAACTATAATATAAATATAATAATTATACTATATAATAATTATACTTTTAAAATGTCCTCCAGGATATTATTTTACAATTTTCTTTCACCAAGTTACAATAGTTTAAAGAGCTACAATTTTTCATCTTAAGGTGCAAGCTAAGTAAAAAAAAAAGTAGCAAAAATAGTAGCTCTGTTTCACTCGTTGCATCGGTTTCATTTCCTCGTACCTTATCGGAATGCGAGTTCTCGAAGGTCTTTCTGATTGTCAAAGTGCGTCATCGCAATATTCAACGGCTAAACAAAAGGTTTTTGTTTTCGGATCTAGGTTATCACACAAATAGACCGTGCACGCCACCTTATTCTGAACACGTAAGCACGCTACTTCGGAGGAAACGTTCGTAATGTGTACCGTCGATATCAATTTAAAATTAATTACGTCGATCATTGGGTTTATAAGTATTCGAACAAATACACATTTTTCTTAACAAAATACATGATTGCATGAACACTTTTAAATTGTTTTCTCCAAGTGTACGGCACTGTGTGTTTTCATTTCATTACATCGATTAGTTTTCCGGAAATAAAACTTTAACCACGCATAATTTCGATAGTTTCTGCATCTTTGAGTAGGTGTAATCACGAACACGGTTCAAGCTCGAAGCAATGCACGAAACTTACGCTGCTCGAAAATCACTTTAAAGTTTTTATAGAGTACGATAAATGCGAGAAGGTATCCGCTATCAGCAAGACTGCTCGAGTTACTTTGAACATGTTTCGAACACTTACCTTATCGAAACGAGTATCATGGCGAATATCAGGTACTTTCCAAGCAGCGGCACGACCAGCGACGTAGGTGGAATGATCTCGACGACCAGCAGGAAGAACACGTGAAGACTGATGAGAATGGAGATGGAAAGCGTGACCTGTAATCGTAAGTTATTCGATTTAAAACTTAACTTATCTTTTAACAACACGTGTTGGTGTAAAGATGCGGTTCTTTCGCTGGCTATAATTCAACTAGGATTCAACCAGAATTCAACTAGAATTCAATAGTTCAACATATTGGTGAGATTTTAATTCGTCGATCAAAAAAAGCAACCACAAATCAGGTAACACCTTTCACCGTTATTAATCCTGAGTTTTCGAGCAACGATTTCCGACCACGAACAATGCGATCTATAGGGTTTACAATACGTTGGCACACAGACTGCCTTCACTGGTACAATTGGGTCAATATTGTTCTATATTGATAGTTGACACACCTTCCGAACTGGCGGTAAATTGGATATTGTCTAATATCGGGAATAAAGAGAACACTACCACCACGATCCTGCTAAACTTGAACGTTTGGTACACTCGCGAGACGATCCTGTAATTCAATTTGCCAGTAACAAGGCAACACGCTCCTTATTCGGCGTTACGGAATAATTGAAGCGTTCAACAAGGAAATAGCACGGTTATTTTTTCTCTGCAAGTTTTTAAGTACACAAAAAATTGAATTTGACAGTTCATGGCTAGCGAAGTATTAGATCGTCTTAAGTATTTAATATTGCTTCTATAAAATATAATTCTTTTTTCTTTGATGTTCTGATTTATTTAAAACGTGTCATAAGTTTCGCGATTAATTAAAAATGAATTACCGAAAATTGAGTTCCCACCACGCCAGAAAGCTTCCAAATTATGTATTTTAAAAGAGTACCGATTATTAAAAAATGTATTCGTGTCTCTTAGGAATGTAACAGAGTTTCATTAACAACAGCAAAAATTGACAATATTCTCGTGTCAAAAGGTTACAGTATTGCTGCGTGCAACGGTTGGAATTGTCATTAAACGCAACAAGATCATCGACAGCAACGATCGTTAACTGAGAGTAAGTAGATTTTGCTCATGGGTGTGGCACGATATTGCAGTACAACTGGTGGGCCTTGTCGTGACATCGGGGTTGTATGTTTTGCGCTATCACCAACTGATCAGAACTCATGACGATGGACAGATAGCATGACGAGCGTGTACATATTCGTCCTCCGATACACGATGCTTAATCAAATTCGTTTTACATAAATGTAAATATCAAACGATAAATGAATCGTGTGTATCTTGATTTTTTAACTTTAAAATGTAAATAAATGCAGATTTTCGGCGTCGAAACAATTTGTTAATTACTTAGCGTATCATTTACGAGACATTGATTTAACGCGATGTAACCAACTAATAACTAGAACCCACATATATCTCATCTATGCACAAATCGTATAGCCTAGCATTAGCCTGCAAAACGGTACCTTTGATGCAATAAATTAACTAAATTGAACTTTATTAGCGGTTGACAAACTGTGCGTAAACCAAACTTGTAAATCGCATTAACCCCTGTTTATTGAACCAAAATTTCCAACCTATCGATAAATACATATATATATATATATATGTATATATATATTATCACGGTCATACACAAGTCATTAAACTTACTAGTCGGTGGTACCAGTAATTCATGGATAACTGATTAACCAATGGAACGATGTCATCATCAAGCGCAATGAACGCAGGTAATTATTTACCAAAAACCGTTTTCTATTCGTCAGCTAAAACTACACAAACTAAACCAAACGCTAACCTCAGTCGCGACGTTATCACCGCTATAGTGATTGCACGGAATGCAATCGGGTCCGTTCAGTTTCGCGTCGAAACATTAATGGGTTGGAATCGCAGCCGTGCCTACCGCGACGATAGAATCCAAACAATTCGAGCCATTGTAAATCGACGGGTTATTACGCTCGACCTCCGCTTTCCGTGTTGCATTTCTTGGCCTAATTAATCGCTGTGATCAGTCTAATCGATCACCGATCGAACCGTAATTAGCGAGTCGAACCTCTCCCAAGCATACAGATGGAGATACTTCGTAGGCGTTGGTTGGTTGAAATGTCGGAACATTTAACTCGTTTGTTCCGCCACGGAAATAGACGCGACCAGGACACAGATTTTTTTTTAAGAATTTTTTATTCTGTGAACAATCTGTCGTTTCTACCTCATTGTCAGTAGCTTCAGTGTGCTTACTGGCCTCACATATTTCTGAGCCATGCATGGCTTATTTACCGGTTCGAGTTAGGTTCGGGTTAGGTTGATTTATTTTATGATATCTGATGCTTCTTTGTACTGGAAGCAACGCCATGAAAAATCAGGTAAGCGCAGAGAATGCAATTTCGACGACCGCGGTGGCTATGGGTCAATCACCGGACCGCGATATTGCTTATCGATTCTCTCGAATTGATTGGCATGCCTCGGAGGTCTATGCCTATGTGTTCGGCTTTCCATCTTTTCTAGATAAAATTCAACAATTTTCCAACTTTCCTTCTCAAGACGTAATTGGTCTCTCAGAACCATGCAATTTGCGTTAAAAAAAAATTTTTTTTTTTTCAACGCCCAATAGTTTCCGAGATATACGCTGAAACGTGAAAACTGGTTGTTTTCAACTCTTCATGTTATTTGAGTACCTGTCAAATATTTTTTCGAGTTCCACGATACATCAAAATTTCATCAAAATTGGCGAGTGTCATTTGAGTGATGTCCCTCGTAAGCACTTAAAGCTTCAAATGTTATCAGTTCGCTGCCCGAGTACATCGTAACTGGAGTACAGTACACGAGTGAATAATAAATACCTCGAACCGATACCATCGGTGGATTCCTAGGGTGCTAAACCATATTTAACCCGAATCTAACCTTAAACCTGTCTTGAATTTTCGAAGTGTAGCGTATAGGATTGAAAACATTTTTGCATATATCTTTGAAACTAAGGCGAGAGGGCGTAAAAAGACAAAAAAATTTAATGTTCTAGCTTAATCCCATTCGCGCGTACACTATGAATAAATACGCGACGCTTGTATCGTAAAATAATACGAAATACATTTAAAGACCTTTTGTCCCAGGTTACGTCAGCAAGAACGTAATCCTTTCACTGCGGAACGCATTAAAAAAAGCAACGAACGCGATAACCACCGCGAACGTCGCGTTGGTTGATTTCACGGAATGGAAAAAATGGCAGGAAAAACATTTCAAAGCCGCGGTGATGTGTGTCCTTTCATGAAATAACGACGCGTACAGAAACGGGTCGCAAAGCTTTTCCTCGTCCAGCACATCGATAAACCGTGTAGGTTCTCCTAAAGAAAAAAAGAATTCAGAACTCTAGATCGAACGATAAGAGGCTGTCGAAGGGCAAAGATGAAAAAGCGCATTGATGATGGAACTGCACAACGGGGTTCCTCTCCCCTATTTATTCTGTATTCCCTCTCGCACAAAGAGGATCGGGTTAGGTTCGGATTACGGGTCGCCTCCCTCCGCATTCCCAATTTCTGGAGTGTCGTTGGAGGAACGAAAGGTACCCACGCTCCACTACATGCCAACACCCCGGCTAGGGTCAGATTAAAGGAAACACTGTATAGAGGTAAACATTGGGACGCTACTACCTGGAGGGCTCGCCCTTCTGGATGTGATAAGACGACCCGATTCTGATGAGAGCAAAGGCCGGTGCAGGACCCTTCTTACGCCGATGAAGGCGATGTTCATTTACAACTGTTCGAGCTATGCTTCTTCGGCGCCGAGAATTTTGGCGAAGTCGACAGACCGGGGAGATCTCTTATGAAACCGATGGTTCTCTGTGCCCAGAAGAAGGAAATCCACCTGGTGCGAGATCCTTCAGGGAAGTTTTAGAGCATCGGTCAAATGATCCACTTATTTCATCCCCCTCCGCATAAAGAGGAAGCCTCTCTGCTGGCTGACTCTGCCCTACCCACTCAGTGTTTCGACAGCCCCAAAAACTTATACATTCAGCTAAGTAGTTTTGGTTTCACTTCTGCCCAGGCGCTAGAAGCGAGTAGGGTCACGGTCGCTTGCACGCGTGCCATAAGACCGTTGATATCAAGAAGCTCGAGTCTCTCGCCTCCTGCGTAATGGCGCTTCTTCCGCCCTTAGGAGCAATGAACAACTTTCTATCTATGTATCTATCTGGTTTCGGATTAGGTCCTCTGTAAGGTATCTCTGGGTGGGGACCCAGAGCATCATTGCAGTGCGACCCCCGGGAGGGGAGGACGTCGTCAAGTTAGGAGGTGTCCGGGAGGACTCAAACCCTCCCGAGACTGGTCTGTTAAAGGCAAGCGTGGGAGAAGCACCGGAGGTGTTCCTTTTGGAATTCCCGGAGCTTCCCCTACTTGTGCAGAGAAAGGCCACCGTGGAGGTTTTAATGGGTAAGAATCCCACACTACCCCGATTCCCTGCCCCCAGGAGTCGGGGTATCTAAGAAGATTTCCTCCGCGTTGAAAAGAAGGCCCTCTAAAACCTTCAGTCGGACTGTCCGGTTGAGGGGGCCGCCACCTTGTCGTGGTATAGGTATTAAGTACTCGCAGCGATGTCTCAGAGCTACCCCGGCCGGAGCTAGCTCCCGTTAGGGTCTCCCATGTCGGAGTGGTCTGAGCTGAGCTCTGAAACCAAGAGTGGCAGTGTGTATGTNTTCCCCTACTTGTGCAGAGAAAGGCCACCGTGGAGGTTTTAATGGGTAAGAATCCCACACTACCCCGATTCCCTGCCCCCAGGAGTCGGGGTATCTAAGAAGATTTCCTCCGCGTTGAAAAGAAGGCCCTCTAAAACCTTCAGTCGGACTGTCCGGTTGAGGGGGCCGCCACCTTGTCGTGGTATAGGTATTAAGTACTCGCAGCGATGTCTCAGAGCTACCCCGGCCGGAGCTAGCTCCCGTTAGGGTCTCCCATGTCGGAGTGGTCTGAGCTGAGCTCTGAAACCAAGAGTGGCAGTGTGTATGTGTGTGTGTGAATGGGCTGAGGCCGGATCCTCGTGGATATTCCCGATAGACTAACCAAGAGGAAAGTAGTAAGTCTTCGTTCGCGCACTAACATCAGCTCCTGCTCTCGCAACATCATGTACACAGGCAGCTGGATCGCCTAGCTCCCCTTTTGGGAGTTTCGACAACGAAAAGCTACTACTTGCGAAAATCGGCATCTCAGTTGACGTCAAATTGGCAACCTTAGTAAGTACAAGTTTATCTTGCGCCAGTGCCGCAACCGAAGTAATAGAAGTAACACACCGAGTGATCGCGACAGGGTCTCCAGCAGGGAACATCGGAGCAATACCAACAACACCAGCGGTAACGAAAATAACAACACAATTAACACTACATGCATCTGTAACAACAATCGGGTTAAGAATAGCCGAAAGGAAAATAAGCCTCAACCGAAAGAAAACAGGGACAAAAATAACAGTATAACTAAACATAATCATAGTAACAGGAATAATAATAAGGAAGATAATAACAACAACCGAAACAACAATAATAGTAACAAGGAAGACAATAAAAATAATCACAACAACTAGAACAGAAAAAACAGTGCAAACGACAATAATAATAATATCATAAACGATAATAATAATCTAGAAGAAGGGAACAAGAATAAAAGAAGGAGCAGTGAAGGACACCGATCAGGAACTCGTAGCTAGAAGCCAGCCCCGTATGGAGCGCACCACCGAATGGGCTAAGATGGTGGACCGCAAGCCGAAGCTAAGGACTGCAAGGGAGGCCGTGATTCACAAGACCATCCCGTCACCAGCGCCCACGCGCAGTAACGACAAGGACATCAGGACGAAGAAAGAGAATCTGCCGCTCGGTCGAAACCCCCCAACGGGTGCCCTCGCGTTGACGGTACCCTATAGGCCAGTCCTGATCTGTGCGGAAGCCATGGCAACGGAAATCTCTATCCACGATGTGGCCTGAACGACACGCAATGCAACCAGGCCCCTCGACATACAGGAGGAATCAAAGTGGCTCCGGGGCACGATGTTAGCTGTATGTAACATCGCTATGCCTCGGAACAGACCTCTCCCCAGGCGAACTGTGTACTGGTCGCACGACATCGCGAAGCGACGCATTGAATGCGTACGTGTGCGACGCCAGTACACACAAGCTCGCAAACAACGGAACTGCGAGGAGGCGTTGGTAGCGCCGCTATACCGAGGGTACAGGGAGGCCAACGCCACGCTGCGCCAGATCATCGCAGAGGCCAGGATTTAATTTTGGAAAGACCTTCTTGCGATACTGGACAGGGACCCATGAGGTGACCTGGATGACCCCTACAAGCTTGTATTGAGCAGGATTCGTCTAATGACTCCGCCTGTCACAAAGTCCCTCGATTCCCAGCTGCTTGGCTCAATCGTGAACACTCTCTTCCCCCCAAACAAGGGGGCAGACGCGGTCGATAACGGAGCCGTAGGCGAATCAACATCTTGGTTAGTCGAGCTGGGGGTCACGGAGCAGGAAATGACCAAGCAATCAAGCGCCTGGAGGTTCTGAATATGGCGCCGGGTCCTGATGGCATCTCTATCCGTATATGGGTTTTGGTCATGGGCGTCCTTAGTGCTCGGCTCGGGCGACTTTACAGCCACTGTCTTGTGCCCCTCCCCCACTCAACCCCCGGGAGTCGCGCGGAATTTCCCTCTGCGTATAGGCCGATCTGTTTCNTGCAAACGACAATAATAATAATATCATAAACGATAATAATAATCTAGAAGAAGGGAACAAGAATAAAAGAAGGAGCAGTGAAGGACACCGATCAGGAACTCGTAGCTAGAAGCCAGCCCCGTATGGAGCGCACCACCGAATGGGCTAAGATGGTGGACCGCAAGCCGAAGCTAAGGACTGCAAGGGAGGCCGTGATTCACAAGACCATCCCGTCACCAGCGCCCACGCGCAGTAACGACAAGGACATCAGGACGAAGAAAGAGAATCTGCCGCTCGGTCGAAACCCCCCAACGGGTGCCCTCGCGTTGACGGTACCCTATAGGCCAGTCCTGATCTGTGCGGAAGCCATGGCAACGGAAATCTCTATCCACGATGTGGCCTGAACGACACGCAATGCAACCAGGCCCCTCGACATACAGGAGGAATCAAAGTGGCTCCGGGGCACGATGTTAGCTGTATGTAACATCGCTATGCCTCGGAACAGACCTCTCCCCAGGCGAACTGTGTACTGGTCGCACGACATCGCGAAGCGACGCATTGAATGCGTACGTGTGCGACGCCAGTACACACAAGCTCGCAAACAACGGAACTGCGAGGAGGCGTTGGTAGCGCCGCTATACCGAGGGTACAGGGAGGCCAACGCCACGCTGCGCCAGATCATCGCAGAGGCCAGGATTTAATTTTGGAAAGACCTTCTTGCGATACTGGACACGGACCCATGAGGTGACCTGGATGGCCCCTACAACCTTGTATTGAGCAGGATTCGTCTAGTGACTCCGCCTGTCACAAAGTCCCTCACACACTCCCCTAAACAAGGGGGCAGACGCGGTCGATAACGGAGCCGTAGGCGAATCAACATCTTGGTTAGTCGAGCTGGGGGTCACGGAGCAGGAAATGACCAAGCAATCAAGCGCCTGGAGGTTCGGAATATGGCGCCGGGTCCTGATGGCATCTCTATCCGTATATGGGTTTTGGTCATGGGCGTCCTTAGTGCTCGGCTCGGGCGACTTTACAGCCACTGTCTTGTGCCCCTCCCCCACTCAACCCCCGGGAGTCGCGCGGAATTTCCCTCTGCGTATAGGCCGATCTGTTTCCTCGACGAGGCAGGGAAGTTATTTGAGCGTATCATCGCTAAGCGCCTCATCGAGCACCTATCCAGAGTGGTACCCGATCTGGCCGAGTGCCAGTTTGGCTTTCGAAAGGGACGGTCGATCGACCATCGACACCATAAAACCTGTAACGTCTCTCTCGGACTCGGCTATCTCCCGGAGTGGGGGTACGATGACGGTCAGTCTTGATATCATCAACGCCTTCAACTTTCTGCTCTAGGAAGCCATCAGGAGAGTGCTAATATATCATCGAGTGCCCTCCTACCTATGAAAAGTGATCGAGTCATTTTTGTCCGACAGGAGGGTAGAATGACCGGACAGAGACGAACAATGCGAGGGAAACGACTTGCTGGGCACCACAGGGGTTCGAGTTAGGCCCCCTCCTGTGGAACCTCGGCTAGGATGTGATATTGCAGGCTGCTCTCGCTTGGTGTTAGCCTATTCTGNTTAGTGCTCGGCTCGGGCGACTTTACAGCCACTGTCTTGTGCCCCTCCTCCACTCAACCCCCGGGAGTCGCGCGGAATTTCCCTCTGCGTATAGGCCGATCTGTTTTCTCGACGAGGCAGGGAAGTTATTTGAGCGTATCATCGCTAAGCGCCTCATCGAGCACCTATCCAGAGTGGTACCCGATCTGGCCGAGTGCCAGTTTGGCTTTCGAAAGGGACGGTCGATCGACCATCGACACCATAAAACCTGTAACGTCTCTCTCGGACTCGGCTATCTCCCGGAGTGGGGGTACGATGACGGTCAGTCTTGATATCATCAACGCCTTCAACTTTCTGCTCTAGGAAGCCATCAGGAGAGTGCTAATATATCATCGAGTGCCCTCCTACCTATGAAAAGTGATCGAGTCATTTTTGTCCGACAGGAGGGTAGAATGACCGGACAGAGACGAACAATGCGAGGGAAACGACTTGCTGGGCACCACAGGGGTTCGAGTTAGGCCCCCTCCTGTGGAACCTCGGCTAGGATGTGATATTGCAGGCTGCTCTCGCTTGGTGTTAGCCTATTCTGCTATGCGGATGACACACTGGTGCTGGCATCGGGGAAGGATTTCGAAAGGACGCTCCGCCTCGCCGAATACGGTATGGCTTGCATCGTCGCGAGGATGGAAGGACGGGCTCTGCATTGCTCCCCGGAGAATCGAAGCGATCTGGTTTTACAACCAGATGCACCGAGTGGAGGCGTCCCAGTTCGAACTGAGGATAGGTTAATCCTACGTGAGGGTGGGCCATCAGTTGAAGTATCTTGAGCTCACCCTAGATTTCCAGTGGTGCTTCGATATACACTTCGACCGCTTCGCCACCCCGCCGCCCATGGAGAAGGTATGGCGACCGCGTTAGATCGCCTTCTGCCAAATCTTAGGGGGGGGGGGCTGAAGGAAGGATCCGCCGCGTTTATGCTACCGTGATGTTATCAGACAGTCAGTCAACACAGCAAAGAGAAGCTGTACCGGTTCGAACGCCAACTGGCGATTAGGGTCGCGCGTGCTTCGGTGAGTACCTGCATCGCATCAAGAGGCAAACGACGACGCAGTGCCATAACTGCAGAGAGGATAGAGACTCGGCGCAACACACGCGTGAAGAGTGCACAGCATGAACAAGGCTGCCCCGGTCCCTAAAGAATGTGATCGGATTGGACCTCTCATCGGCGGCTGTAATCAACAATATGATGTCCTGCAAGAGGAAATGAAAAGCCGTGGACTCTTATTGTGAGGAGGTGATGCGGAAGAGAGCGAGGGCGGATCCCGCCCGCCGAACAAGAAGACAGACAGTAGGTCGGGGGTGCGTTTGCCCCCGTCTAACGTGAGCGCCACGTTGGTGCTCTATGCAACGTCTTCAGGAGCCGCGTCCTACCATTATATCTCGATGGGTGCGGTTCGGGCCAGGCGAACCCGAGANGACAAGGCTGCCCCGGTCCCTAAAGAATGTGATCGGATTGGACCTCTCATCGGCGGCTGTAATCAACAATATGATGTCCTGCAAGAGGAAATGAAAAGCCGTGGACTCTTATTGTGAGGAGGTGATGCGGAAGAGAGCGAGGGCGGATCCCGCCCGCCGAACAAGAAGACAGACAGTAGGTCGGGGGTGCGTTTGCCCCCGTCTAACGTGAGCGCCACGTTGGTGCTCTATGCAACGTCTTCAGGAGCCGCGTCCTACCATTATATCTCGATGGGTGCGGTTCGGGCCAGGCGAACCCGAGATACTCAAGATCACCGCACACAGTCAACCTGGTGCCGTGCGGCGGACGACGGGCAAGTTAGACGGGACGAGTCACCAAGTATAAACACGAGCACGTGAACAGGGCAGGGCCGACTTACTGGTTCCAGATACCCGCATCACATCATAGGATCCGAACCTTGCCTGCAAGACCCCTCGGCAAGGGACCACCATAACTTGGCCCTGAGTTGTAACATGTGACAGCCAATGACCGTAGTCGCAGAGCCGATCGCGTGAAAAGCGAGGCAGTTGTTTGTTTTTACTTAGTGACTCGTCTCGTTGAACAGATTATAGTTCTGTCCGTCGGCCGTCGGGGCTCACNTGTTTGTTTTTACTTAGTGACTCGTCTCGTTGAACGGACTATAGTTCTGTCCGTCGGCCGTCGGGGCTCAGAGCCGTTCCGGGTTAGGGCCCGGTTCGTCATCGCGCGCGACCCAGGAGAGATGCGGTGCTTGGATCGTAGCCTTGCAGTGCCGCAAAGCTAAAGTTAATTATCGGGGGGTCACATTGGCCACCCCGGAGGTAAGCCTCGTTTCAATGAACGAAGCATAGCGCGGGAGGTGGGACGTACCGGATGTCGTTCCTTAGGAGTTTTCAGTACTCCGCCAAAAACGCCGAGGCAGGTCACCGTGGAGGTTTTAGTGAGTAGGAATCTCACACTGCCCCCTCCCCCGGAGTCGGGCGTGTCTATGAAGATTTCCCCCGCGTAAAAGAAAAGGCGATTGTCAAAAACGAAGAAAAGGTGAAAGCGTAATACGAGGGATGAAATGAGATAGGGGTGAGGGCCAGGGTTCTGGAAGCGGTGTAAGAGCCGATGAAGTGCAAGAGGTCGTGGTGGAAATGAAAAATAGTCGGCGTCGTCGAGCCGAAAGTAACTACTTGCTCCTATCCTACAGATAAGGAAAAATAACGAGGCCGACAGCTGCGTGGAAGAGAACTAATTCGGTGCATATTTCACACACGTCCGCTTTACGGACACTAAGTATAGGTAAGCACGCCCGTTCCCGGGGATAAAGGAATTAATTGCATTGCCCCGGTTCCCGTTTGTCTTTTTTTTTCCACTTGGAACTTTTTTGCCCGCCGGCGGTGGGTTGAAGCGGTCGATCTACTTCTCTCTCTCTTCGTGGTTCAACGCGACGCGTCCGTCTGCGAAGCGCGTGTCTAGCATCTGTCAATTCCGCTCGATATTTTTCGTGTATGTTTGCGTGCCGGCTTTGCGCTGTTGATGTTTCGCTTCGGGCAGAATCACAAACTTTGCTTCTGTGTCGTCTTTCCTTCGGTATTTGAAACAAACTTTGTTCGCATTTGAAACACGTATCTATTCTTGGATTAATTTAAAAACTAGGAACTGATAATTTACTATGAAAAGCCTGCTTGATATCAGGACAATCTAAAAGATTAAAACTTAAAGAATATGGATACATGGGTTGAGAATGAATCAATGAACTTCTGTAGCAACTTAATAATTATCGTGTATTTAACGTTACGTTTAATTTACACCGAGATCGTGATACTCTGCAGTTGAAGTAAACCCAAGCGCTGTCACGCGAATGCGAAAATGAAACGTGCATTCTCATAAAGTTTCCATGAAATCAACTATTACGGAGCGGTTCGAAATACAGGCAGATCCACCGCGTGACGGACTTCGGTTCAATAAAACTTGCATTCCACGGGAACACAGTTCCCTAGTGAAACTTTCGCCGCGATGATTAACGTCCGACCATAAATTCAAAGTTTCTCCATCGGATTTATATTCGTTGCACCGACGAAGAACGCGATAAACGAAAACTCAGGAAACAAGCAATTACTGTTCTCCCCTGGCCGACTCGATGTTGGATCGTTTTGTCGCGTCATCCACCGCGTCTTCCACGAAAATCGATGATCGTTTTAAAGAAGCTTACGGACGTTTACAATTTCTGCAACGGATAAAGAGAATTAATTGCATCGCGGGGAATCCCGACCGCTACTGATTTTAATTAACGGTCGGTGCGGTTTGAGGGAAGAGGAACACCGATTGGTCATATCTCCCAACGTTTATATCGATGGAAGACGAACTGCTGGTGCATTTACAAGCAGCGAGTTTTAATTAACGACCGACTCTTTGACGAAGCTTTCCTTATTGTTCGCGAGATTGAAATATTCGGCAAGCGGACAGCAAGCGACCGCTTTTGATGAAAGTTTAACCTTGCCACCTTAAACCTTTGAATTTGCTAAATGGAGATTCTCGGTTCGAAAAATAGAGTGTACCTTTGGAGAACTTTAATAGGTAGAAAATTATTGCTCGTTCCTAACACAATAACGCTAACGCTAAAGAACGTTCCTTTAATTTAATTTTTAATTTTTTTCGTTTATCTCTGGGCACATGATTGGACTACAACATTCAAAGTATTCATGTTTTCTCATCGCGCGCTATTAATTTTTACGACACGGCCAGAACTACCGACGTTTAAAATATACTTATTTCTACCGAAGAAAGTAACAAACTTTTATCCATATTTTTTTTTTTTGTAAGAAAACTGAGGAACATCGACAAAAATTCGCCACAGTAAATTCATAAAAATGGTATAAAAAATGATGAATTGGTAATGTAAACCGGTTGCTAATTTTAATGAGTTTATAACGTATAATATATGGAATAAACCAGAGTTACTAAAATATTGGAATAAAAAATTTGCTATGTTTATCTTGATTTTTATTTTCTACTTACCTTTTCCCCGCTGTCGCTGGGTAAGTAGAACGTCAGCACCGTAAGAAAGGAAATCCCCATACACGGAATAATTATGTTGACAGTGTAGAAAAGTGTTTTTCTTCGCATTGTTATATTAAATGTAATATCCAGGTACGGCTCGTCGCAGCAGGTGTAAAATTTTTCATTTCTGCACAAAAATATTTCAAAATACAGATCAATTAAAAATATATTTGAATTATCGAAGAAAAACGTTGATATCCAATTTTTCATTAATGCTTTTATAACAGACGGCGATTTTTAAAACGCGATTTTATCGAGTGACATGCAAGGTGTCCATTCTCTCGTCCACAGATCGATTGAAATTCCGGTTGCAATTTAAAACCGTCTGATCGTTCTTCTGCTCTCTGGCCATCTGGCCGTAGCAATGATATTCCCCTTACGTGACAAGTCGTTTAAATATCCAACGAAAACCAATTCGGCTGAAAGTTACCGTCGTTCGGAAAAAATAATTCAAAAGTAGCACGTATTGATTTTTCTGTTGGTTTTAGGTATGCTTAATTCTCATCCGTGAGTATGCTATCTATTTAAATAACTGTAACAAACGAAATTTAATGAAAGCTTGCGATTAAATGAGACCAAGCCATTTTTCTAAAAATTTTAATCTTTTAAAACTCTGTTTTACTCAATACGATCATTTTAATAGTTATATTATTATATAATAAAATCTTGGCACTGATAGTGGCCTAACTTAAAAAATTTCAAATTTGTTTTTATTAAATGGAAAATCAACGTTATGTTTCCATTTTTTTAGATCACTATATGCAATAATTAATAAGACCTGTGTGTAGTATTTTAAAAAATGTAAATTTTAAGAAACCTCTCCGCTAAAATTCACATTTTTTTAGTCGAGCTACTATCCCTGTCTATAATCACCAATTAAATACACTTTCCGGTAAAAATAGCTCGATAAATAACTTGTTAACGTAGTTTCACAAATAACACAAGTAAAATTCCAGCAAACAGAAAGAAATCAGAGATGATCATTATCGGAAAATCGCACAAGCAAATATCAAGCTTGGAAAACACACAGAAAATATTGAAACAGATAGAAAAATATTTAGAAAGATGATTTATAAATACAATATTGCTCACCGTACTGCAGGTACTTCTAAAATATCCCATTCTACCGACATGTAGAATTCAGAGAGGTCAACTCCCACGTCCACCACATTACTTCCCGATTTCTCGTCCATATGCCTTAGATCGACCTAATCGAAACAAAAAGAACCCTCCGCATTATCATCCTTTCCTCTCAAGATTCCTGCTAAATTATTAATTTTCATGCCCACGTAGTTTACTTTTCACAACCAAACCTGCAGCGTGGATAATTTACCACATTTTTTTTTCTATCGTTACCAAACATCACTCGATCTCAAAATTATAAATATTTTTGCAGAAGAATCAATTTCAATCCGAATCGTTGGTGTGAAAGGTGTAATTTTCTGACAAATTAAATTCACGCCTGGAAAAATTTATTTTTCCTCGTTTATTGTAAGAATTTTGAAAAAAAGTGTCCAGTTTGTGTATAATAAATGTTATTCAAGAGCAAAAATTAGTGATTCCTCGATTCCGTTGAAATTGAACAAATGAAGGAAGATTAAAAATAAGAAGAAGCTACAGAAGTATCGCGATCATCCGTATTAGCTTTTAGCACGAAACTATTCGCGATATAAAACGTGGTCTTTTCCTTGGCTGCAGATTCCGTCGTTACGGGCTAAGTACGAACAATAAATTCCGAAATTAAATTTAAATGTGCATGTCTCGTGATGCACTTAGTGTTCGCAAAAGCGCAACGGGAGCAAAACACTAATATAATAGTCTGGATGAAAAAAGTGGGCCGTTCAATCGTGAAGGCCCAGAAAGAATCTAGAATCAACTATCAGCAGAACGATCCTCTTTTAACTATGCCTTCGCTTTCAACTATTTGTGCAGCATGACGAACAAACAAAGTCGACACTGAAAAAATCAAACTAATCGCTAAGCAGAGTCCTAATTTAATCGGAGAAACGAATAATCTCGCCAGGTGATCATTTCTTTACGTCAATGTGCTCTCCTGACTTATTCATTTCTTGTTTATCGAGTTAATCGTACGCTCAAGGAGAATATCGAAGACTTGTTACAATTTCAATCATTTCTCAGCGTTCGATTTGATCTCTTTTGCGCGAGCTTTTTTTTTTCTCTAAGCGATTTTAAGCGAATGCTTCGAATTTAAGCGGTAACTTGGATGCACAATACCGTGAAAAATATTGCCGTTTATTCCCGCCATAAAGCAAAATGTTTGGTATTAGGTTGCTGAAAACTAAGTTCTGTTGGCTACAAAGTTCGATTTCTTTAAGCACAGTCGCCTGGAAAGCGATAATTCTTGGCCGAAACCAAATTTCTCGACTTGGTACTATTATTATATTACAAGCAAACTATTTATGGTAATTATTAATTTATACAATCTTATTTTTCCTCATAAGTAACGAAAATTTTGAGTAAAGATGATGAATTGAGAAATGGCCTAAGTTAACAGCAATTTTACTTAAACTTTTTCGAGTTTTTCAATATCTCTTATGAACTAGAAAATGATTACGTCTGTCAAATTATTAATAAGAAATTGAAATACAGAACTTATGCAGGAACCTAATAATAATAAAATGACAAATGGACAGAAAAATAACCGTTCGCTTTATTATGAATAGGAATGTATTAAAAATTGTTTAAATGCATTAAAAATTTTTTACTACGATTAAAAGTATACCCTATGAATTTCTCATCAAAATTAAAGAGACGAGCTGATACTTTTTCATTTTAGATAACACGAGGTAAAAATGAAAATGTTTAGTAAATAATTTAATGTTTAATAAATGATTCGATTAAAAGAAAAAGGATAAATAATCTAGAAAATAACCTGAATTTTCATCTTTCGAGAGGCGAATTTTTGCACGGTATTGTTTATTTTTTTTTTTTTTTCGCTAACTGTTTAATTTTTTTCAACGTTGCACATTCAGAACATATTTGTATGCACGTCAAACGGTGCACACAAGCATAAACTTCATACATACAAAAGTATCGACAGAGAAATGTTAAGCAACGATAATACACAAGAACGTTGCACAACTAGCGCAATATATATCAATAATTTTTATGCATTTGCTTGGCTATCGGCGTTCAATAAGTAAATATAAACGACAACGGTGTGCTTCATTTCGAAACTGGAAGGAAATTCGGGTTTCGTATATAGTGTGTGTATGCGTGTGTGTCTCTAAATACAAAATATATAAAATGTGTGTACCGAAGAAGCGTGAGTTGTACTATATAATAATTTCCATTTCACACATTTAGACATAAATTGATCTATACTATTAAGAGAAAGCCGATTTTTAACAACTACTGAACCAATTTTTCAAAAATTTTTTTATTTCTCAATACTATAGACTGTGTAGTTTCACAAACGCGTTATATGCCTCGCGCGTAATTAGTACCACGATATTAAATTTATTACTTTCTCGCGAGTGAAGTGGACTACCGCGGATATATGTTACTTTAAAAGAGCATTCACGCCAGTATCTCGGGCGAATTCAAGATTGGGGATTTTAATATTTAACAAGTATCTTTAATTTATATTTCTACATAAGTATCATATAATTGTGTAAGTACTTTTATTTATTTATTTAAATTACATAAACGTATTTATATTGATTGAGACATAGATTGTATTCATATTAATCGTACAATTAAAATTGTGCAATTTGGGTTAGGTTCGGGTTTTAGTGGCCGGGAAGTATCAGATTTGTTCTTACAGACTTCCCGGCGCTTCTCCACAGTGCTGTGAATGGCCACCGTCGAGTTTTTAGTGTGTAAAAGTCCCACACTCACCCCCCACCCAGGAAATCGGGGCGCCTTTTGAAGGTTTTCTCCGCGTTAAAAAAAACGGTTCGGGTTTTAGTGACTATGTCCAGTGTCAAGGGATTACGCTGTTGTAAAACCAGTATTACCAGTTTACGTGGTAACTATCGCGAATAGCAGCAAGCAGTCGATAGTCGGTCAACAGATCAAAGCGATAATTTCCAGCGTCCGATTATTTATACGCTAATTGAAATTTGAATATTTGTGTTTTGAATAGATGCTTATAAATCGTTACTGCTGCATTGTTAAAGTTCTCCATATAAAAGAGGGGAGGATTAATTTGCTTTGGCGAAGAAACGAGCCTAACCTTTATCTTCCGTGCAATCGACGTTGTCAGAAATGAAGAAAATAAAAGGACACAAAAGCCAAAAGATGATTCTTAACACTTTACCGACCGGTTCATTCCAGCGCGGATACATCGTTAACACCGGCTCGGTTTTGGCTATCGTGCGAAAGTATAAGCGCATATTCTTGGAACTCTGTTTTTAAATTGAAATTCGTGAGAGTACTCGGTATATCGTTTCTCTTATTGTAGAGTAATTAAATTTAATAAAATTTTCAATTTTCATAATGTCAGTATTAAGCGGCAAGCGGTAGATAAAAGTTAGCTGTAAAAAGCCGATTAATAAGCTCCCGGTCGATGAGCGTTGGTTGGAAAAAGCCGATTAATAGGCTTCCGGTTGGTAAAGCGTTAATACAGTTTAGCCAGGAATTTGTTGCACGATTCTTCCATGTCGGCTACTGCATAAAGAATGTCCCGAAAGCCTGCGTTGCAGTCTCATGTCCCNCTTAATTTTTCAATTTATTCTGAGTTACTCGCACAAGCGCGGTACAGAAACAACGCTCTCANTCTGACAAAGACTTCCGAAAGTGTTAGTGGCTTACGTTCTTCCGTTCTTCCGTTTACTTCCGTTTTACTTCCGACTCTCTCTCCCTTTTTGTCTCTCTCTCTTTTATCCCCTTACAGTATGGACACCCTCATGAAAACTAAACGACCGTTCTGAACGTTCGATGTTTCGTATTTTCCTTACAAGTTAAAATCGTCGATTGTCGTTTCGTTTAAAATTGCAGGAAAAATGAATTACGCAGAATGTAATTTCGCGATTTCATTACAGCCAACACTATTCCACAAGGCTCGACGCAGGTTGTCCACAAAATTAACGCGAATACGTAAACGTTAAATATGAAATGTCGAGGCGGCGTGTATTTACACGCGCAAGACGTCATTCAACCGATTTACCAAAAGCCTCTGATGTGGCTCGTGAGGCAGTATACCTGTTGAGTGGTCTCCGAAGACTTGTTAGGTTCACGGTTACCGGAACCGTATGTTTGCGGTTGCTGGCAGAAAGGAACGCGATTAATTTCGGTTTGACTTGCGAAGCAAAATTCACAGCGTGATGAATTTTGCACCGTTCGCAAAAGTGTGCCAACTTTTGTGGTTTCCAATATTGGATTCTGTCTAGAAAATGATTTCAAATAATGTATTTATCTTTCCTCTTCTTCCCTAAACTGTTTCTTTCTATTGTAAGATCTTTATGGAATATTATAACATATGAAATTGTTTCTACAAACTTGTGCCCACATTTTATTACTATCCTGCAAACTAATTAATCCAGTTTGACGTTTAGAATGATAAATGTACATCGCATCTGTCTACGTGTTTACGCGTCAGCCCAACATGGCGTTCACCGCGATATGGTAAACTGTAGTCAGTGAGACGGATTAATTAAATTTAATTAATTAAAAAGCCTCTTGGCATGACAGATTATTTTCATCGCAATGAAAATCTTAATGAAGTTCACCGATGGTCGATTTCCATCATAAAGGATGAAGGTTTAATATACTAGAAAATAGCATCAATGTTGAATTTAAAGTAGTTGCGAGATTAATCATGAAAACCTTTATAGTTCACAAAAACAAACACACTCTTTAAATTATTTTAATTATTTATACGTATTCTCTTGAATTTCTTCAATTTTGTTTCATTTTCAAATATTTATGTTCCTTAACCGTTTGAGTCCCAAGAAGTATTGAAAAAANGAGTGTTAGCGAAGAGTGTCTGGGTTATGTCTAGAGTATGTTTGAAACTGAGAAAT
>SMSQ01024368.1:0-11752 GCA_019453375.1 Ctenoplectra terminalis | reverse complement strand
AAAATCAAATTAAGTGGACATTGATCGAACGCGACGAGATTAACGACAAACTGCGTAACGAATCGTCTGTTTGCTTGTGCGTCGATCAAACAATTTGAAAACTTCGCGAGGAATCAGATATAGTGACACACGTGACGACGTGTCCGAAAAAAGAAGCGGGAACGGAACTGGCAAAGACAATAAACCCGATCGACTTCCGTCGAGGGAAAGAGAGAGCTCTTGGGACAATTAGTCGTTTGTACACGAACAGTAAGGATGTTTGGAGACGGGACAAAAGAAATCGAGAAAGTGAGAAGACCAAGATGGAATTGAAGTAGTCGCACGGAGCGTCTAAACTGGAGGAACACCATGTTCAGGAAATGGTGGGCGAGATGGAATTCTCTGTATGCTTCTGACAATGATGGAATAAATAGACCTCGTTTCATCTGGAGTAATTACAGAGTCGTTTTAAGCGTTTTGAAAGGAATTCGTGATCTTTGTGAATAAAATAAAAAATGAATAAAATAAGTAGCAAAAAATGGTTACCATAAATCGAAAAAGATAAGTAACATAAAATTGCCTCGTTCCATACGAAAATAATTTAATCGAGTTCCTTGGAATCATTAATATTCTATCAACAATTAAATAGATCGCTTAAAAAATGAAATAAATTAAATCCTGTTCTCCCACTTTAAAGTAATTTAATCAAGTTCCTCGGAACGATTGAGATTCTACCAATCAACGGTTAAATAATTCAGTCAAAAAGTAAATTAAATAACATCTCATTCCACGTCAAGATAGTTTGCCAATAAAATTCCTCGGAACCATTAATATTCTACCAATCAGTAATTAAATAAATCACTTAGAAAATAAATTTAATTAAATCTCCTCGTCCTAACATAAAATAATTCCCCAATAAAATTCCTCGGAGCCATTAATATTCTACCAATCAACGGTTAAATAATTCAGCCAAAAAATAAATTAAATAACATCTCATTCCACGTAAAGATAGTTTGCCAATAAAATTCCTCGGAACCATTAATATTCTACCAATCAATAATTAAATAAATTACTTAAAAAATAAATTAAATAACATCTCATTCCACGTTAAGATAGTTTGCCAATAAAATTCATCATAACCATTAATATTCTACCAATCAATAATTAAATAAATTACTTAAAAAATAAATTAAAGAACATCTCATTCCACGTAAAATAATTTCCCAATAAAATTCCTCATAACCATTAATATTCTACCAATCAATAATTAAATAAATTACTTAAAAAATAAATTTAATAACATCTCATTTCACATCAAGATAGCTTCCCAATAAAATTCCTCAGAACCATTAATATTCTACCAATCAATAATTAAATAAATCACCTAAAAAATAAATTAAATAAAATTTCTCGAAACCATTAATATTCTACCAATCAATTATTAAATAATTCGCTCAAAAAATAAATTAAATCTTATCTCATTCCACGTCTAAAATAATTCCCCAATAAAATTCCTCAGAGCCATTAATATTCTACCAATCAATAATTAAATAAATCACCTAAAAAATAAATTAAATAAAATTCCTCGAAACCATTAATATTCTACCAATCAACTATTAAATAATTTACTCAAAAAATAAATTAAATCACATCTCATTCCACGTCAAAATAATTCCCCAATAAAATTCATCATAACCATTAATATTCTACCAGTCAATAATTAAATAAATCACCCAAAAAATAAATAAAATAAAATCTCCTGATCCTAACATAAAATAATTTCCCAATAAAATTCCTCAGAACCATTAATATCCAATCAACGATTAAATAATCCACCCAAAAAATAAATTAAATCGGATCTCATTCCACGTCAAAATAATTCCTCGTAATCATTAATATCCTACCAATCAACAATTAAATAATCCACCCAAAAAATAAATTAAATCACATCTCATTCCACGTCAAAATAATTCCTCGTAATCATTAATATCCTACCAATCAACAATTAAATAACTCACCCAAAAAAATAAATAAAATAAAATAAAATCCCCTAATCCTAACACAAAATAATTCCCCAACAAAATTACCGTTCTACCAATCAGCGACCAAAAGAACGACCACCATAATTTTTTATGTACAAGAACCCCACAATAGGAACAATCTCCGTCATAACAATTCCATAAAAAATCATCGAATCTAAAAATGACTCGGACAAAACTTCCTATCCGAAATCATAGTCCTTCGTAGCACGAAGAAACACGAGGAGCACAGAGACCCTCGACAGGCCTCTAAATTTAGTCGAACACATTCTGAGGACGCGAAAGAGGGACGAATCGACGTTGACGACAACGAACAGAGTAAGAAGGACAAACGGGATGAGACGTGGTTCCAGATGGAACGTCAGAAGGGACAGTGTCGCGATTCTTGGCTGGCCGGCGTCCAAATGGCGACATCTCGATGGCCGGCTGCTCATGAATGGGCCGCCGTGGAAACCGAGTTTCCCCTGTGCCGATTTTCGTGAAAGATGTTAAACCGAGCCAAGTGCACCACTTTCGAATTGCGACGAAATGATGTTCAAGGTTGGGAAATGAAAATTCAGGGCAATCGGTTATTATTTCAACAATTTGCGTTTATCTTGAACGTTGGCTTCAAAATAGGATTACGATCTGATGCGATGTTCTATTTCAGAGACTGAGAATATTTTTTCAACAACGTTTTTCCTTTTATACTTTATTCGACAGATGTTATTTTGAATTATTCTCTGTCTTTATACATATTACGTGTATATCAAGTTGTCCCGAAAGCTTCTTTCGTTATCTTCCAGCAATGTTAACCCTTCTTTCAAGTTGAAACTTTACACTCGCGCGCTTTTTATTTAAATATATCGTCCTCCGCGCATGTTCAAATGTTTGAATATACGAAGAGACTATGCATTACTGTTTTGAATAAAACACTTTATTTATCGGTTTCTTACACGTGAGTGATATATTGTTAACTTTTTCATTAATAATTCTAGTATCTAGTAATTATTACGCGTTCACGAACAGCTTGGTTCTGTTACGAAATTTTTATTTTAAAAATTTTATTGTATAATCATGTTTCATTATATTGGAGTCTACTCCTGAAAGAAAGGCTCGAAGATAGTCCATTATCCCTTTCACTGCGGTTATTCGTATACGGATCGATACAGTTTTTATTAACATAACAGAAATACGGATATTGAAATGCAGGTACATTGTACGATGAATTAGGATACAACTGCGCAACAGGTTATCTCGTAAACAATCGTACGGTGGAAACAGGAATACAAATATTTACGTGTAATCAAAATCCGGCATTTCATATGCACCAACCTAATATTATGCATCCATTGTTTATTAACACTAAACCTACCAAAGCGGTCAAATGATCGTTTCGTAATTTCTTGTCAAAATTTTATAAATTATTAACGGTGCACTTTTTGAATATTTTTTTGTGATTTTCTATTAAATATATGGTTAAAGATTTGTTTCTCCAGCATTATGTATTTTTCCAAGTGTTTATTATTGTAATTTCTTCGATACAAGCAGGTGTAGTTTAATCGTCGGTAGGTTTAGTGTTAATAAAATAAAAGAAACTTTTCGGACAACCTAACAGTTAGACACGAAAATATCCGGCCATCTTAGATACCAAACGTATTAACACTAGAACTACCGAACAAGTCGAAATGACTTGTTCATAATTTCTTATAGAAATTTTAGAAATTTACAGTAATGAATTTTTGAGGATTTTCCACAATTTTTTGTCAAAAATATGCATAAAGAATTGTTAGCCTTATTATAGGTATTTTTCGAAATACCTATCATTTTGATTTCTTCGGTACAAACAACTCTCAGTGTTAAACGAATTCTTTGGTACAATTAGGATAAATTAAACCAACAAAAACACTTAAAAAGCATAAACATTTCATAGCCTCTGCAAGTTCATTTTATCCAGAATTAATCTATAAATTAAAAGAAACAGCTCGCAATTACAGTACAGAGAAAAGAATTGCCATTAAATAAATACTACTATTAAATCCGCGAGTAACAGCACTCGAAATTCTCGGAATCGAGAACTGAAAAATTTAATTTACCGAGAATATCATCGATCGCAGTAATTACTCCATCTCCGCGAATTTTAATTAAAAAAAATCACAAAAGAAATTATGATTACGAACCTCGGAGCATCAATTGGAATATAAATGGATAAATTCGATCGTTCGGCCAGAAAAAAACAGATCGAAGGTTTTGTAACATTCAATTACTCGACGATCGTGGAAATAAGTTTCTAAAATTACAGTTAATACCCATTAACTGTAGCTAACGAGTCGACGATAGTTTGACGAGATTGTTGTGACAACTGGAAGCGATTACGATCGATGATCCAGGTTCGCTCGGTGGCGCGGAAGATTGATGGATCACGGAGGCTCCTTTTTTTAGAACTGTTCCGCGTACGATCTAGATCGAGAGTCGACAGGAGATATTGAATCGTGGCACGCGATTCCCTCGTGCAATTTTAGCGGCGTTTATTGCAACCACGATTCGCGGAAGAATCGAATTAGAAGGTGCGGTTAAGGCTTGCCAAGTAGCGGCCGCTCGAGGTTTATCTTTTGTGAACTTGATGTTCGGAAAGTGTACAGTGAACGGTGATTTATGTCTGTGTTGCTAAACGAATTCTGACTTTTGGAAAGTAGTAAAACGGTTGGACCGAACTGCCGAGATGAAGTGAAAATCTTCCAAGCATTTTGTAACGTTTGCGTTTGCGTTTGCTGAATCATTTTTCAATAGTTCTGCATGGTGTTAGAATTAAAATTTTTTAAGAGAAACTTAACAACTTAATGACAAATTTTTGTGATGGTATAGAGAAATTAAAAAATGGCGCTTCGTTTCGAATTTTTAAATAAGACACTCAATCCCTTTTATTTATTTTGTTTTTTAGCATTGACTTGAGATATAAAGAAAGTACAGAAACGAAATCTATAAAATTTCCAAGCTCTATAAACGATTCCAAGATTCATAAAAAATTTAGAAATTCTACAAAAAATTTTACAGCTCGCCTTCTCTTTGTTAATTTTTAAATTATTTTTTTATATTTCTATAATATATTTAAAAGAATAATCTTTAAAATATAAATTTTATAAAAAATTCCACAGCTCGCCGTCTTCTTTTTAATTTCTAAATCATATTTTTATATTTTTATAATACATTTAAGCAACAATCTTTGAAATACAAATTCTACAAAAAATTTCACAGCTTGCCGTCTTCTTGTTAATTTCTAAACTATTTTTTTGTATTTTTATAATATATTTAAAAGAACAATCTTTAAACTACAAATTCTACAAAAAATTTCACGGCTCGCCGTGTTCTTGTTAATTTTTTGTTAATTTAAAAGAACAATCTTTAAAATACGAATTGCATTGATTACAGATGTAAATAATCCGGACGTGGTGGTGGTGTCGGTGGGTGAGAAATTAATTCTACGATGCTCGTCGAGCTCGAACGCGGAAACGACCTGGTACAAGGGCGACGATATCTTCCGGACATCACCGCCGAGAATACGACTGATGAAGCAGTCGCTCAAGTTCAAGTACATCGAGCCCGAGGATGCTGATTCGTACGGTTGTCTGGTCGAATCGAACGGAACTATCGAATGGAGGAACGTGACGATACGAATCGAGTCGCTGCAGAACGATGGATTCTACCACGGAACCGAGCGACTCGGAAGCTCCCTTGGAGCTCACAGAGCCGAGGAGGAAACCAATGAATTGGAAATCGAAGCGAGAAGTAAGTACATGGATTCTTTCTATTTTTACACAGTTTTCTTACGTTCTAAAAATTGTCTAAGAATTGTCTAGGAATTGTCTAAAAATTGTCTAATTATTGTCTAAAAATCGTTTAAGAATTGTCTAAAAATTGTCTAAGAATTATCTAAGAATCTTAGAATTGTCTAAGAATACTCTAAGAATTCTCTAAGAATTATTTAAAAATTATCTAAGAATCCTAGAATTGTCTAAGAATTATCTAACAATCTTAGAATTGTCTAAAATTGTCTAAGAATTATCTAAGAATCCTAGAATTGTCTAAGAATTGTCTAAGAATCTTAGAATTGTCTAAAAATTGTGTAACAATTATCTAAGAATCCTAGAATTGTCTAAGAATTATCTAAGAATCTTAGAATTGTCTAAAAATTGTCTAAGAATTATCTAAGAATCTTAGAATTGTCTAAAAATTGTCTAAGAATTATCTAAGAATCTTAGAATTGTCTAAGAATTGTCTAAGAATTGTCTAAAGATAGTCTAAAAATGATCTAAGAATTGCCTAAAAATAGTCTAAAAGGTATCAAAAAATTTACCTTGAAATTACGATCAGATCTACCAGAAACGCGATCGTTGCACCTCGACAACGAAAACGTTGAGGCCGACCTGAACAACGACAAATGCGAGAACGAAACAGCTGGTGAGCACAACAACACAACACTGGAACGACCACCGTGCTTCAACAAAAGCGTAGAGATGCCTAACAAGGTCGTGAAACCAGCCGGCAACATGTTACGCTTAAGATGTCCCAGCTTTGGCAATCCAAGGCCTAACATCACCTGGCTGAAGAACAACGAGGAACCAAAAAGAATATTGGGAACCGTGATCATGTCTAAGTGGACCTTGAGGCTGGAGGATCTAGTATCCGCGGACAGTGGCAATTACACCTGCGTGGTGTGCAATTACTTGAAATGCATCAGTCGCACCTCCAAAGTTGAAATTGTTGGTGAGTATCTTTTCTTTTCCCCTTTCTTTATTTTCTCTTTTTCTCTCTTAATCTCATAGCGCGATGAAATAAATTGTAGACAGCGATAAATCGAACGCTCTCGTAATTATTTGATCGAGCAACCATGATTTACACTGCTTCGTACTTTTCACTGGAAACAGTTACACCCATTAAGTTTCCAGCGAGCAAATAAAACGAAACAGAAATCGCGGCATTAAATCGTGGTGAATTTTCATGAATCTGTAGAACGTTTTCCGCATAAACCGTACATCAACGTGGGTTTCCCGAAGAACGTGACCGTGGTGGTGAACAGTACGGTGACGTTCACGTGTCCGATCGTGTCTGATCTCGAACCATATATACAATGGCTGAAAGTGGTCGACTATCCTAGTGACCAGGAGAATTCACCGACCGGGACTCTTCTTCAGGTACAGACAGAGCGGATTCTTAGATGGTGGAGGTTCCCTCTCGATGGATCGTTGCGGAGAAATTCTTTGTTTCTTTTTCTCTTTTTTTTTTTTTTTTTTTTCTGTTTTCTTGAATTAAAATATAGATTCTGTGGGATTCTGGTGACCCGTGGGTCTGGTTGCGGCTATCGAGTAATATCGTAGTGACTAACGATGGTGAAGGAAATTTGTGTCTATTGATATTTTCAGGTGGTGCCAGGCGGATCATTTTGTTTTTTAACGTTTTAACAATACCGTATTTTCTTTTCCCCTTTTTCTTCAATATTTGAGGATCGAGGTCTTTCGGGATCGAATTTATTAGAAACACAAAGGAACCGCGGTGAAGAATATTTGAAAATATAATAGATATAATAAGAAGAAAAAGAGATTCAGTTTTCTGGCAAAAATATAAACTTCCGTTTAAAAAAAGAAGAAAAAAAATTAGGTTGATTTAACGATTTTTAAATTTCGTTTCTAAATTCATACAATTCATAATTTTTCTATAATCATCTATATCATTCTGTAATCTATCTTTGATGATAAAATAAGAAAGAAATAAATAAAAATATTATAATTCTTAGAAGCATTGATATGCTTCGTCAATATTTTCTATCCTCGAAATTTCGCGAAATTAATTATTAAATCCCGATTTATCGAAGGTAAAATAAATCTATTTCGATCCCGAGAGAATTCTCGTCGCTTCTTACTGTCCTCCGATACTCGAGCTTGGTAAAAACGGTGGTTGGGTCTATTTTTCCTATAGAGAGCGTGAAACACCGGCCAATACTGACCAGTCCTCCAAGAAACACGACGGTTCTGATCGGAGGCAACGTTACTATGAACTGCGAGGTTCTATCGGACGCGCACCGCCATCTTGAATGGTATCACGGTTATCACACCTCTTTCGACACTGTCAACAAAACCAATCAAAGTTTCCGGGTGGAGGTCAAGGTGGGCACGTAGAACTATATGAAACTTGCATGGAACACACACCTACTTGTCTCTGTGCTTCCGCTTCCTCTGTTGTTAAATAAACTAAAACTGTAACCTTTAACCCTTTCCGGTCCGAGCCACTTTCGACAGTTTAATCTAACTAGTTCATATTCGGTAATATACTTTTAAAAACTTAATAATTTGGCTGAATTTTCACATTTTAATTACCAATAAGATAGCTGGACAGAAAATTTTACATTAAATAATATTTTAATGTAAAAGAATATGTTTCGTATCCCAAAACTGATGGAACAAAGTAAAATTTCGAGTCTGGCTCGATGTAAGACCGCAAAGGGTTAAAACCCACCCTATCTATGATCCTTCCTTAACCATGCTGCGGCCTTTGGTTCATTTTTTATCCAATAAAGTTTTCCTTTGGAGAACAAAAAAATTTCTGATTTTGAGATACGTGTAAAAAAATGTATCGTTGATGTGCGAACTTCCTCGTTTGATTCCGAGATTAGGAATTTTTTTTTTCTTTTATTTTGTTTTTTTGAAATGAGAGCGCGAAGACCGTAGCAGGGTTAATTAACTGTGACTTTCTTTCGTAAAATGTTCTTCGATATCGTGCTGTTGCTTCGCGATATGGTAAAAGATATAATTTGAGTTTGATATAGTTTGAATTTTGAGATCGAATTGAATGGTTTGGCGAAATTTAGTCTGCAGAGAAATTGTAAATTGAATAGAGTAAAATAAAAACGCTTTTATTTTGGATACGGTCATAAATAGGTAGCATAGTAATATTAACGCTAGAACTGTCGACAATTAGAGTATATTTATTTTTACTGAAAAAAAGAAAATAAAAATGAAAGGTGTATGATAAAATGTAATAAGTAACGTAAATGGAGAGGAAATGAAGTATTAAAAGAAAAATATTAAAAGATACAAAGAAGTAAATTTATAAGATTAGTATGAAAAATTACGAATTGATCGTTCTGACCATTTCGGTAGTTTTAGTGTTAATATTAATCATTAATAAGAGCTATTAATTTTACGTTAGACAATGGAGGTATCGTTTAAAAAATTTGTTTTCTTTCTCGATACAATTAATATCTAATTAATTCTTAAAACTTCTGGAATACCTAATATTTTCCGAACAGAAATAAAGTAGTACTTGAAGATTCCTAAAGACTTAAACTTCTTAATTAAACGTAGATTGTTATCCTGCAAAAGTAGATAGAAGTCGAAGACCTAACAGCTGTTCCAAATACCGAACCACGAATTTCGATTCGTCAGCCTAGAAGAATTAATTTTTTAAAAACTCGATTTGATTAATAGGCCGAAGGCGTGGAAAATCCGGAAGTATTGAAATTATACAACGTTACGGACAAGGATGAAGGATGGTACACCTGTATCGCTCAAAACGCGTTAGGAGAAACGTTTAGCAGTGCCTATCTTCGAGTAGTAGAATGTAAGTACCTAAGAAAACTTATATCAATCTTTTATTTACAAGCTATTAGCTATTTTTATGCAAAACAATATTCTATGCGATATTTATACAAAATAGTATTCTGTACGATATTCTTTTTATGGAAAAATAAATATAATATAAATTTCTCTTCTATACCAAAAAATAAAATATTTTATGCGATATTATTTTTATGGAAAAATAAATATAAAATAAATTTCTCTTCTATACCAAAAAATAAAATAGAATTCTATGCGTTATTATTTTTATACAAAGCAGTATTCTACACGATATTATTTTTGTATAAAGCAGTATTCTATACGATATTATTTTTCTACAAAACGGTTTTCTATATAATATTATTTTTATCCAAAACAGTATTCTATATAATATTATTTTTATCCAAAACCGTTTTCCTAATAATATGATTTTTATACAAAGCAGTATTCTATACCATATTATTTTTTCTACAAAACGGTTTCCTATATAATATTATTTTTATCCAAAACAGTATTCTATATAATATTATTTTTATCCAAAACAGTATTTTATATAATATTATTTTTATCCAAAACAGTATTCTATATATTATTATTTTTATCCAAAACCGTTTTCCTAATAATATGATTTTTATACAAAGCAGTATTCTATACGATATTATTTTTCTACAAAACGGTTTCCTATATAATATTATTTTTATCCGAAACAGTATTCTATATAATATTATTTTTATCCAAAACAGTATTTTATATAATATTATTTTTATCCAAAACAGTATTCTATATAATATTATTTTTATCCAAAACAGTATTCTATATAATATTATTTTTATCCAAAACCGTTTTCCTAATAATATGATTTTTATACAAAGCAGTATTCTATATAATATTGTTTTTCATAAAATCTTTTATAAAATAAATCTTTCTTCTGTACCAAAAAATAAAACAAAAAAATTTATCTATCCCCTATCAGTTTTACCAGACCCCGAAATACCGTTAACAGCGAAACCTCAAATTCTCGTGAACGTTCTGGCCGGCGTTCTGTTCATTTTCTTCGCCGTGGGCGTGGTGGTCGTAATATATATTTTCCATCGTCTGAAACGCGAGAAGATGAAGAAGTTGCTGGCCATAGAAACGGCACGAGCAGCGGTCGTGACTCAATGGACCAAAAAGGTGATCGTGGAGAAGCAGAATTTGGTGAACGCACAGAACGTTCAGGAACCGTTGCTGATGCCAGTGGTGAAGATCGAGAAACAAAAATCGACGGTCGCGGCGGAGGACAGTAACGGAGGAAGCATATCGGAGTACGAACTTCCGGTGGACAGTGCTTGGGAGCTGCCCAGGGAACATTTGAGTTTGGGAAATACTTTGGGCGAAGGTGCGTTTGGAAAGGTGGTCAGGGCGCAAACGAACACCGGAAAACCTGGAATTCCTAGCGTCGTGGCTGTGAAGATGTTGAAAGGTAGGCAATTCGAATGTTATTCTTAATTTTCTCTTTTTTTTTTATCAACTGATAACTTTTTTTATAATTTACTAATTACATTCTGTTCTATTGGATTATTATATATAATGGATATTAATTATTATTATAATATTAATTATAAAAATATATTAATAATAATATTAATTATTATTATAATATTAATGATAAAAATATATTAATAATAATATCAATTATTATTATAATTAATATCGTTCCATTGGAAAGAAATTTGTCTTAATTTTCCATTTTTCAAACTGTATTTAAAAAGAAGTAAAAATGACCTGAAAAATAACATTCTAGTACGGGAACGTGCGGCCTTCATAAAAGCTAGCTCTTGTATTAATTAATATTTAATTATGTAGGTTACGACAATTTGAAAATTAATAGAACTAAATAAGTATTGTAAGAAAATTATAGCGACTTCCTTTATTACTAATTTCAATGTGGCCTCTAAAGCTAAAAAGGTTCCCCACCTCTGTTCTATACAAACACTAAAAATCACTAAAATATAACATCATATCTCTAAAATCTATAAAATCTAATCTCAGATATAAAAATAATCCTAAACAGAAAAATTAATTTTGATCGCTCTATGATACGAAACATAATTTCCTCATTAACCCTTTGCCCTATGATCACGAATCACACTCGTAGCGCTGATT
>SMSQ01024362.1:0-11401 GCA_019453375.1 Ctenoplectra terminalis | reverse complement strand
GCTGAATAGGTATGGAAACCCCGAATCCACAGATATAAAAATATTACACACACACACACATATTAATAATTTATATATCAATACACTGACATTTAGACAATTTATTATTACTGACAATGAGTATTTATTGTGAAAGCAATAGAATTCCTGTGCGCGATGAGCCATTAATATGGAAGTTTATGTTAGGGTATCAATAACTTTAATTCGAAATTGAAACTTGAAAATATGCGCAGCTTACTTAGAACGCATGTTTATTCATCAACGGTCACTACATTATTTTAATTAAAGAAAAATATTCTGGACAATTACAAAATAATTAACCCCACCTCGGTACTCAAATCTTTTTCGACTTAAGCACACTCTCTTTTTACTAAAACAAAAATTCCTAATTTCAATAAAAATGTAGGGAAGACTGGGAAGGCTTGATACAGTTTTGTATTACCCAACAAACAAGCAACAGAGAATAACACGTTTCAATAGGTTAACATTGTTTCAAACAACTCTATTGATCTGATATTGTTTTATCGGAGAAAATATTTCTTGCAGCTAGGTGTAAGCTTTTACCTAACTCGTATAAGGTTTTTGTCGCTGTGTACTGATTTTTATAAAATATCAATTACATTAGGTTATAATATATTCAACATTACGTATATATTATAACTTTTGGTGCACTCAGTTTAAGATTAAGTGTTACTAAAATTATTGTTTCAAAATTTTATATTTTGGGAGGTTTGAGACGCATATCTTAATTTATGTACCACATCTCCTTAAAACAATCTAACCTTACGTACTCTGTGATAAATATTCTCTAACAAACATATTATAACTAAAATTTGTGTAATTTAATAGATGCCGTTTAAATGGTTCCAAATTTCATGAACACGGGATTCTTTGTCAATATCCCTATCTTTAATATAAAATCAAAGAAATTCACATATTGATAATAGCTATTTTATATTTTTCTCAAAATTAAGAAATTTTTTAACGAAAGAAAAATCGATTACGTCAAAAATGACCGAAAGATCGTAGCAAGGTTAAATTATAAAGGACACGATGAAACATTACATACGGACTATGCCGAAAAAGGAATATGCTGTGATGAAGGAAAAGAGAGGAAACAAGAGGTGCGCACTTTAGTAACTGATAAAATTTATTATTGGATTACGTTCAGATCCTTCAATTTTACTAAAAATGTGTAAATAGTTGAAGACTGTTAGTGGTCGTAATTTAATGGCCATGGGCTATACGTTGGAGGTATAAAATGGGTACCATAACTTTTACCTAGAATAGTAAGGTTGTCGCGAGGTAATAGTATGTAAACGATTCTAAGTTATGCATTCTTAAGGTTGAAAAACGTAGCTTGTAAAAGTTAGTTAGTATCACAAAAAGTATTTAAAAATAATTTTATTTTCGTTTTACAATAAATCATAGTACAGTAAGACTCCTGCATCGGCGGATTCAATATCCGTGGTTTCACTTATCCGCGATCGATCGCAGTCCGAAAAAAATTGAGTTCGAGTATGTAATCCATCTCTAATAAATCTGCATAATTTACAAATTTTACATGTTTCGGAAAATCTGACGATTCATCGCGATGCATCAAATATATGACAAAAGACAATTGGAGCCACTATATGCATACGTATGATTCGAACGTTTCTAAAGCAGCAACTCTACCAAATTCCTTAAATCAATATACATTTTCTGTAGGTAACAAGATTATTCGAATAAAGACAATTTGAAGAAAATAATTATACATTAATTAAAGTCATAATATAACATAAAAATATCAAACGTGCGGATAAAAATCGATAGTCAACAAATTATAATATACAGTGTGTGATCAAATTATTATGACCACTTGGAAATAACTATTAGGTTGTCCCGAAAGTTCCTTCCGTTATCTTCACGCAATGCTTTCGTCTAGCAATGTTTATGTAAACATTCAGCCTTATTTGTTAAACGAGATGGAGGGAAAAAATAACGCAAAATGAATCCTGTATAAAATAATAATATATCGTAAAACATAAAATATTATGTACCTATTACCTATCAATAAAACGAAAGAAACTTTTGGGACAACCTAATACTTATTCAAACTATGAGCAAAACTGGAATTGATAGTACACTTGAAGTAACACCTTTTTTCGATAGAAAAATATGTAACAATAATTTTAAATCTGCTACAAATTATTTAAAGAATTGTTAAAATGTACATCGTCACTCGTTGAATTAAATTTAAAGTTAGTAAATGCATATCAAAAATATAATAAGTACACACACTACTACTTAACCGTTTGAGTGCTGAAAAATTTTCTTGTATATGTGGTAAAAGTGTAAAATAATAAAAACGATAGTAATTTACTCTAATTATTATATAAGAAGTAGTTTTTACCAACAAAAATATTTTTTATTCTCGCTTATTACAAGAGTGTTTTGCTGCACAAATTCCATGAAGTCCTTTTTCACACACATATAGAGCAAAATTTCTGGCACAACAAAAGAGAAGCGCGATAGCGTTTCTCCGCATTCCTGGCACAACACAAGAGAAGCGCGATAGCGCTTCTTCGCACTTAAACGGTTAATAACGTTGAAACAAGTAACAATCAAGGAAAGCACAAGTGAACAAAGATAATCTGATAAATGACTAGTATCAAGTTACACTATTGCAAATGAACAATGGCAGCATAAAATGTTAGCCTATTACAAATATACCTCTTACAGTACATTAACCAAGTAAAATAGTATCGCCAACGAATCAAAATATAGTCAAACTGTCTGTCTATGCGTCGAGAACAAAAAAGGGTACCAATATGTTCTTATTATTCTAACATAATATTACCAAAAATGTAAAATATGTAACTCCATCTGATCGTAATAATTTGATCACCCACTGTACTAGCATACCATAACCACGGTGTGATATACAAATATACGACAATGTTATGCCTTTGTATCTAGACAGGATTAAACTTGATAATTAAGAGACTACGGCAGAGCCTCAATTATTTGAACCAACTGGGATCGAGGTGGTTCGAATAATAGAACAGTTGAATTAGCGAAACATCTGCGCGTACATACTAACCCAGTTTATAATTATATAAATTAAGCCTACAATTACTTATTAAAAAAAATAATGAAGGAGTATTAAAATACCGAAAAGCGCTTTGAAATGACAATATAGGAGAAGGGAGGGGGCAAGATGGAGTCAATCCGTATTTCTTAATAGGCACGTTGCTGTCTATAAAAGAATTACGAAATATAAAGAACAGTTCGGCTGACGCTTTCGATCAGTTTATTGCGTCTTTATGCGTACAATGACCATTTGTCTGTTTCGTGTAGTTCTGATCTTATTTTTCGTTATCCTTTGAGCTTCGGCAGGTAAATTATGGTTATCTGTTTTCTAAATACACAGAAGGGTGGGTTAAATGTTTAGAATATCACGGTTGGGCCTGCTGCACATGTGCTGGAGATGATGACGACGAAGACGTTGCTTATGTTTATGATATATGTGTATGTAAATAGTTGCGTACCCCATCTTGCCTCGGGTATGGAGCATTATTACGATAATCGATCATTATTTTTTTAACTTTTCGTTTAATACTTAAGATATTAATTTTAGTACATATTTATAGCCAAATAGCGACACTACATTTGATATTAATTATAAATATATTTTTAGCAAGCGTGATATTCTGTAGCACTTTTTTCTTAGCGTCTCCATTTTGCTTCCCCCCCCCCCTTCCCATACATTTATTAACTCTTTGGCTACTAGTGTCGCTATGGGCGACTACAGTCGCTCAACCATTGAATATTATGAGCAACTGTAGTCACTCAATGGATCGTAGTCATATTTGGAAATTGCAGGCATACAATGACAAAAAATAATATGGTATGCGGATATGTTAAACTAGGTAATTTAATATATAAAAGCACGAAGAACCGTTATACTGAGACAACGTATCACATGCCACCCCTACTATGGGCACGTTTTTCGACAGAAACCTCCGTAGCGAAAGGATTAAGAAAGTTTATTTTTTAATGCGGAGCAGACAAGACGAATTGGAACAAGATAATTTATTATTAATGTTCAAACTAAACCAGTATTAATTACGAATTTATAATAAAGATTTAACTTTCTAACTTTTGACCGCTATTTCTTCACTCTCAAAAGAAAACGATAGCCTCGGTGCACCCTATATAAATTTTGTACAGCGTCTGCGAACAAGAAATATTCTTTTTCTAAAACAAAGCTCCAGCTTCTATTTTCGAAGCACAGTTTATTGTCCTAAGCTACGCCCACAAATTCATTCCTCTTCAAGTACCATGCGTCCCATTGAAGCCGTTAAACTCGCTTCATCGTTAACCTTATACAATATTCATGCAGAAGATCTCCCCTAAAGTTATTTCTCCGCCTATTACACTGCCGAGCTGTCTCGTTCACGATAATCCACTAAATATCCCTGTCAGCAGCGCATATTATTATCGGCAAAACACAACGAACAGACCGTCGACGAAGCTAGGCTGTTGTTGTTCGTAGCCACGAAACAACCAACCGTGTGGCATCTCCTAACAATGCTCAGAATTCGTAGCGGTCGGTTTTCTCTGTTGCCTAAAACGCAATCAAAAAGTTTTCGCGACAGTAGGGCTGCGCTTCCGGTTAATATCCGTGCAACCAATGGAGCAGAGATGGTTCCGCGGCCTGACAATTTCCAATCAGCGCGCGGAAATGGCACGGCCCTATAATATTTCGCAGCGACGTCGTCTACACCAGCTCGACGCTCGTCCGGCACTATCGGCTGTCTCAGACGGATATGAGATCCCCCGCAAAACGCCAGCCAGACAGTAAATTATTCCGCTACTCTGCGTGCCAGACCAACCAACCACTTCGACATCCTGTGTCCGAACCTTTAAAATTCGTCACCAAAAACCTTGTAATATCGTTACAAGAACTCTTCCTTTAGCTTCGAATAGAATTCCTTATCTACATAACACTTTGACACTCGCACGGCCGTTGGTGGTTCTTTTTAGATCCAGGTTAATACCTGGAAAAAATTTGTTTTTTATTTATTTTTTTTTTTCTCCTATTTTCTACAATATTAAAGTTTTCAATATTTGTCGTGCAATTTATGACTGGTTATATTGTACCGGTAATTATGAAGATGGACTAATTGTAATTCAACATTCTAAAAAAATTGAACTTTTTATTTATTTTGTATTATATCGATTGATTAATTTACTACATTATTGGAGAATTTTTGCAAAACAATTATGTCACTAAACGATATTCGGATCACGTTTATTTTGATATTGATATAAGTCATAAATATCGTCCTGATAAACGTGCCATTCGCTAAAATGTTTAATTGAAATGGATGCAAGAAAAAGTAAATACTTATATGTCCCAAAAGAGAACAAATTTATTATAGGAAGAATAAAACAAAAAAATTCGGTAACAAGAAGAAAGAAGAATACCGAGGGAGAATCTGTCTCGTGGTTAAAAATACGATGAGTAATATTCTTGAAAAATATACCATATAAAATGTTCTATAAATCATCTTTGGATGATAATGCAACATTTTACATTTTGAATCTTCCGCCTAACAAGAAAACATATCAAAGTGTCAATTGCCGAGTTTGATGAAAATGTGTAATGTAGTTTTCGTAAGAATATTTGACACGTATTTTTTTTATCGGTAATCGTATATGTTAAAGAAATAAAAACCACCCCCAAAATTGGGGATGCAATACATTTTTCGAGAAATATCTTAAAAACTATCAAAGATAGAAAGATTATATAAATGGATGAAATTTGTATTTTTCAACAATGAATCCGAGGATGTAAACTGTTTTGTAAAATATATATTTGTTTAAATGATATGTTAAAAAATAGCGTATTTTTAATAGTATTTTCAGTTAAGAATTAACACATTTTCTTGAAAATTTGTTTTATATACTATACCTCGCTGTACAAACGGATAAATTGGAATTTCGATTTTTGTAAACACTTTATTATATTTCAAATTGTTGCACTATATGCAACTATATGCAAAGCGAAGTGCTTGAGTTATACCTAAGCTCTGCAAAGAACTTCTTTAATTTACAAACATTCGTTTCTGTTTTCAAGTAAAGGCAAGAGAAACAATTAATGTTAATTATTAAACTATCTCCAACTTTAGGGGTGTTTTTCATCCCTTTATACATAGACGATTGCCGACAAAAAAAGGAAAAAATACGTGCCAAATACTTTTACGAAAACTACATTATACATAAATTTCATCATAATCGACGATCGATACTTTGGTACATTTCCTTGTAAGTCAGATTCTTTGTTTCAAAATACACCCTCTGTTCCAAAAATAACCAGAATGGCTTTAAAAATAACGGAACTAATTAGAAAATCTTGACAAAAATTGTTTTGTTTCTTCTTTCGACAGATTCTCCCTCGACAGAAATACAACGATTTGCACTTTCAAAAAGTGCATCAAATGACTTTTTTATGTTTCTTATTGGAATTGTGTTGAGATTGCTCGTCGTTGTTCCTTGAATATCTTCGATTGATGCAAAGCGGTTTCCTTTCATCGCCAAATGCAGCTTGGAGAATAGAAAATAGTCGCAGGAAGTCAAATAGGGTGAATATGAGGGATGTTGAAATAAAAAAATTTGTTTTTTGACACAGAACTTAATGTTGCTTCTTTGCTCTTTATTCATTTTTCGACAAATGTGTATCAACTACTGTCACTTAAATGCGTGTATCTTGGCTTCTGTGAACGAAATGTGATGAAATTTTTAGAGGTTAATAACAATGGTTAACGAATCATAAATCAAGCTATTAATAGATGTCGCCACTAAATTTGTTATACTAAAGCCATTCCGGTTATTTTTGGGACAGAGGGTGTATTTAGACTTTTGCGTTTGAGTTGATTAAAAAATGTTTTGCCCTTGTAATATATAATCTTCTATTAAATATTTGCTCTTATAGTATGAAACTTACCTATGGTTGTAAAATTTTATGAGAATCATATACGGAAAAATGTTTTTTAGAACCTCAAATGACTTAGACCATTTTAAAAATTAACAATGTATCTGAAAACCGATACCAACAAGAAATTATATATTTTATTTTAAATTACAAATTAAAAACATACATATTGATTTACTTTTCATAATTATAGCTATGTTTATTTATTTTCAAAATGTTCATGTTCTTCGATAACGAAAGACACGATTTCCTCTGTTTTGAAAGCTTTAAAATGTTGCTGATAAAACAGGAAAATATATGGCAATAAATCTATAATTGTATATTTAATTAAATAATAAGTAATAATTATCGTAATTAATTGTATATTTTTGGGCTTTTCCTCTCGCGCGAAAGATCCAAATTGTGAAATGCTGCTCTGTTATCCAAAGATGTATCGTAGAACGTTTTATATGGTATATTTTTTAAGAACCTTATTCGTTATATTTTTTAACACGTTAAACGCCACGCCAACTTTGGTCGACTTTCCGTTAGGCTGTATGCTAAAACATTTGATCGCAAAATAGTTAAGAATTTAAGAAGAAAATTGTAAAGGTCTACAAAGGAAAGTGGTATCTTTGTTTAATGTGATTTAATAGAATCCATTAATGAATTATAAGGTATTATTTCTTGAAATTGATACTGTCAGTCCTCGGAAACCAATATGTAACGCCTAAACGAAAATTTCAGCGTCGGTCCACAGGGACCGGCGTGACGCTTAACGTTTTAACCACGAGACAGAATCTCCCTCGGTATTCTTCTTTCTTCTTATTACCAAATCTGCACTCGACTGGGTAGAAAAGGAATAACAATAACTCCCTAATTCAAGTAACCAACTTCTCAGCCAATAATGATGATCTGTTTGAATTTGAGCGTTATTGTTATATTTTACGAGTGCCACCAGTGGGCGATTCCCCTTTTTCCCTGTGACATTTCAGCTTGAAGGTAGTCAGCCAACTTCTCATCTTTCTACTATGCAGAACTAGAAGAATTTCGTCTGACACACGCATTTTGGACTGTCTCCTATTATTTGCCGAAACGGTCACGCATACTAATTGAATTGCATCACCACAGACAAACTGAGCAGGAGACCCCTTGCCCCTCTGCCGTCCCAAGAGAAATCTTTCTAACTTTGCATAATACTATATTCGCATGAACCACATATTTGGTATCAATGTCTTCATAAGTTAATATTGAATATTGTAGTTTGATGTTTAACACGCATACTATTATATAGCTAATCTTTTTCTTAAAGTAAAATAATTTGTTATAAGCGTTTGACCAACTTCATCTAAAAGGTACGATTTTGGAAACCAATTTCGTAAATCTCGTATATTTTCAAATATAGTTTCCTTTTGGAGTGATCAATTTTTGAATAGAAATAGTAAAAGATACAATTAAGCAGATGAATTATTTACTAGTACGTGTTATATTAGCAACAAAACGAAAAACTATTTAATATGTAATAATTAATAAATAACGGAATTATAGTGGTATCAATATACTTTGTTAATAATTTCTTCAATTTTACTTATGGCATCTAATACTTTGACATCAATTTTGGTTATTTATACATAGTAATCGTAGCAATATAACCTAAAAAATTTTTTGGTAGTATAATATAGGAAACATGATAATTTTAGGATAAAATCGATTTATTGTTCATAAATATTGCCATATGTTCATAAAATAAATATAAAATATCGTACGGTAAACCAATTTACATAAAAACAATGAAATGTAGAAAGAAACAACACTGTTAAATTATTATTATAAACAGATCAAAGCTGATATCGACTTAAAGTAATTTTTCTAATAACATTATTTGTAACACACACACAAAAAATAATTAATGAATTTTTTACTTATACTCCTTATTCCTCATTTAATTCATATATTTTCTAATAAATCGCACTTATATTCAGTAGTAAGGAAGAAATTGACGAGGTACGATTTAAACAATTCTTCCCTACAGCTATTTTTTATTTTTTTTATTTTATGCTCTACTTTCTTTGTTCGGTTTTCTTATGCTCTGTAGGTGATTCTTACCAACACCTTTGAACATCCTCGTACTATCTTCTTTCGTCAGACATTAATCGTTCATGGTAACGAAGACTTAACACGACGTGCGGACGTACATAGATCTATAGTTGGTCGAGAACGTCTGCTACTCTGACCATTATTCAATCGCGAGAACCAGATAGCTCCGTGATCGAGCACGTACAACGTTTTTCCCTGTCACAATGCCTATCTAAACTAGCTGGAACGTATTCAAGATCCGACCAAGGTGTTCTGGAATCAATATCCTGAATATTGGCGTTGACGGATTTATAGTTTCGAAAGGCATGGATTTTAGGAGAAGAATTATTGAACGGCAGATGGTGTGAGGAATGTTTTAAAGAATGGAAAAGGCTTGAAGATTTTATCTGACTAAGCATTTTGATTCCCGACGCTTGAATATCTTTCTCGAATTTAATTTATCTTTGTTTTACGTTCGGTCTACACCGTCCGATTAAACGTTTTTGTTAACACTAAACCTACCGACGATTAAACTACACTTATTTGTATCAAAGAAATTACAATAATAGATACTTGAAGAAATATACAATGCACCTGAAACAAATCTTTGACCATATATTTTACGGAAAATCACAAAAAAATAATCAAAAGTGCACCGTTAATAATTTATAAAATTTGAGTTAGAAATTACGAACCGGTCATTTGATCGCTTTGGTAGCTTTAGTGCTAAATACAATGGCACATTGTCAGAAAATAGGTTTTACTTCTTATCGAATTAGTACAATTTTGTGGTATTCAATAGTATTCCTCGACAATTATTCTGTTATTGTCGAGAAAAGCAAAAATGAACCTACCATATATTTGTCACTTTTGCTAATTGGTAAAGTGGTTTTTCGGATAATTAATCTGAAAGAATATGTTATAAATTAAGTAGAAATTAAAGTATTTTTAAATATATTAGGTTGGTGCATATGAAACGTCGGATTTTCTTACAAGGGAACATCGGGGCTGATACACGCCGATTTTGACGAAACTTTGCATTTCTTTTAGACCTTTCTAACAATATATCCGTACTTCATTGTTTCCCGTTTTTTTACTTTAAGGGAGAAATCAACCCTTTTATTCGATTTCACCCTTCTATATAGGTATTTATAAATCGTAAACGATAAAAGATATCAAAAAGTAATTGAAACAAAAGTTGTACTGTTTCTTGCGATCTATAAATCCGTGCGAGAAATTTTCCTAAAAAAGTGGGGGTGGATTCAATTTTCGAAAAATTTTCATAAAAAAATAATTTTTTCCCAAAATTTTTCGAAAAATGAGTCCATCCCCACTTTTTTGAAAAATTTCTCGCACGGACTTATAATATGTAAATATAAGATGTAAAAAAAAGATATAAATATAATATGTAAATATAGGATTTAAAATCCATCTGTACCCGGTCCAATTTAATTTTTAATCATTTGCTATTTTCAAATTTTTACGAAGGCGAAAATTGCTTTCATTCGAGTTCTTTTAAAATTCTAATAATTTTAATTCGGTATTTTTAATGTCGCTAATTGTAGAATTTCTAAGATTATATTCTATGGCTAAATTAGACGCATTTTCACCATTTTTTAAACGTTCGATAATATCTAATTTATCTTCCAACTGCAGCACCGCTCTTTTTCTTTTAGCGTTCATGATATAAATGAAAACTATAAGAACGCGTTAAACTTAGAGAAGACATTGAAAGACATTTAAAACGGAAAGGATATACGTCCCAGAATATAAACATAGTTTAAATATGTAGTACATACATAGGTAACTGGTCTTGCATTTGGATAATCGGTTATTTGAATAATCGAAATTCGGATAAAAGACGTCCGGATAATCGACGTTCTACTGTATCAAGGAAATAAGAAATTTTATAACGAAATATTCACCATATATTTGCCTTATTCTTTCAAATGAACATTCATTATCTAAAATCCAAGTCATTTCAGATCAACACGATCAATGTTATGAATTTTGATAATACTGAAATATGTTATATTCCATATAAAATAAAAGGTGATTTAAATCAACATTTTCCAAATTTCAAATTTCATTATAAGATACAGATCCTCAAGGTTGAAAATTTTTGTCGATTATTATTCAGTCGTTTTTAAACAGAAGATAAACGGCAACCAATACTGACGCATACGTTGTCACAAACACATAACTATAGGCAAAATTCAATATCGTAGTAGCAAAAGTTTTTTGCGAATATCTCGGTAGTTACCGCTTAGTTAAGCGAGACCGTCACGTAAACTACCGCTTAAAAGTATCCGGAAACTTGCTTATTTTTGATAGAATGTAATTTATGATTTTGTTGCAGAATAT
>SMSQ01024361.1:0-64128 GCA_019453375.1 Ctenoplectra terminalis | reverse complement strand
ATTTGAATCTAGTTTCATATTATTTGCCATTATTTTTGTATATTCAGTTAACACATCTTTTATTTTTCTTGCTACTTACAGAATTTATTACGGTTAGATTTTCTATGGTGGATTTTTAGTTGGATTCAATTTTCTATTACGTTGAAGAATTTTATTATCATTGATATGGGTATTAAAAAGACTGTATAATAGTGAACGAAGAGTATGATGAGCATTTTTTTTCTTTGTGAACTGAGGTATTTGAGAAGTCTAAAAATTCTCTGCAACTATTTCCTTTGAATTTATCGCAACGCAAAAATTTCAGCAGACAGATATCGAAACCCAATAAAAAATATCGTTCTCACACGATGTCACTTAATTATAGCGACTTAATTATTTACCAACTTCTTGGATCATTCACAGTGCAAAAATTTTAGCCAACAAAAATCAACCCTCTGTAACGAAAATTTTTTATGACAGAAAAAATTATAATCAATTACAACCTTTCGCTCAAATCTAGAATATAGAATCTATCTCAGCTACTATCGGTACATTAACGTACCAAATGCACTAAAACAGTGATACGTAAATAAAACAAAATTAAAAAAGTTACAGAAACATGAGTACGTAACTTCCAACTAACATAGCGTTACAGAGGATTAAACAGATCAAAGATCGTAATACCGTTCTCACACAATACTACACGATTCCCAGACTGAAGAAATAGTCCATTCGTCACCGAAAATTACGCGGTCACGATGCGGTGTTTGCGAAGAGCACGATTCAAAGGGTCACTAAACCGAACCGCCCATCGGTGCAAACTACACCCTTATAAACAATCGAGGGCCGGCTTGTCGGTGGGGTGGGCAAGCATGATGGCCGCCAATTCGGACCCAGTGCCCCTATCAGAAGTGAAAAAAATAATCAGCTTCCTCCTTTGACCCCACCATTCGGTATTTTTCTCGCTATGGGGCACCGTGCGTGAACAAGTCGGAAAGAGAAAGTTGAAAGGAAGAAAGGGACCGATGAACGAAACTACAGGGATAGAGAGAGAGGAGAGAAGGTTTATCAGAGAGGAGAGAAAGAGAAGGAAAGAGGAAGAACCCCACGCGAGTGATTTGCATACACGGCCAGCCGGCTGCACGATGTGAGTCAGTTTTATCGACGAGGGGTTAAGTCGAGTCGTCTCTCTGCTTTAATGAAGTGCCGTTTCAACGACGAATTTTTTTTTTATTTGTCGTACACCTTTTTTTTGTGAACGGGGTTTCGAAGAAAAAAAAAAAGAACCCTTTATGGCGAACGCGAGGGATGAACGTGCGAGTTTGAAGCTGTTGTGTCATGTCGGTGATCGGTGATGTTCTATCCGATGGAAGGAAACGTTGTGTAACTATGTTGCGCGAAAAGGAAGTTTCTTTCTAGTTGAGAATTTAAAAAAATGTGATTGTAAAGACACACCGATGTTAATTGAAATTTGGGTCAGAGGAGGGAATGAGTTAGAAGTATGGATATTTTTAATTACTTTCCTGAATCGTGTTTTTTTCCGTGAAATTTTTAAAATTTGATACCAATTTGTAGTTACCGTTAAGGATTTTTATTGTAATCAAACAATTAAATTAGGAAAATGTGTAGTTCCAGTTTCACAGATAAGTTTATTTATCGTGTTTTTGCGGTTGGTGAGTTAGCATTCATTTATTGGATCAATGTCTGTAGGATTTAAAAAATTAGAACTAGGTTTCGAAAAGGTAACACGAGTATTTGAGATGTAAAGAAAAGTAACACTAACCAATGGTTAAAAAATAAATAAAAAATGATTGTGATTTTAATAAAAGTAATTAGACGATTCCCAAATTGATCGATTCACCGGTTCTTGTTTTTCTTACGGAATTAGGTCACCATGTTTCAGGAATGAGCGTGCATTTATCCCTCGCAAATTATTGATCGGCGAAAATAACCATTCTTTCTCACAGATATGTCGAAGAAACTGGGCCGCGAGTACCTTTAACTGCCTCTTCAAATTAAACTCAATTTTACCTGCGCAGAGCTACGGCAAATTTTCGACAATTTTCCGTAACGATATACGTGTTAAAAAATTGATTAACGAAGCAGCCACTTCACCTTTCGTATGAATCGCGGTTTCAAGTCGCACGACGAACGAGAATACGAAACAACGACACTCGGAACGTTTCTTTTCTGCTCGAGAATCCTCGTCGCGAGATCGCGAGTGGCACGAAAGCACTTAGCGGCGTTTTATTAATTACTGGTACGAGTTAAACGAAGGAGAATCTAGCCTGGATGGAGGCGAGAAGCAGCAGCCATCTTGACGCCTGCGTGGAGAGGCGTCGCGACGCTCTCTTGGGGTGTCGTGACACGGGGGCGGAAAGGGGATGTGTTCTGCGCGGAGGGACAGATTCTCTGAAAAAGTATTGACTAGAAAAAAAAGAACAAAAAAAGAAGAAAAAAAAGAAAGTGACAAATGCGGGCAGGATTTTGATTCCCGATTTCTGAAGAAATCTCATTTCCGTCTTTCCTTAAGTTTCCTCAATTTCATTCAGGATGAAAACCTTTGTCATCTTAAACGATTAATAGATACAAGTTTGACCGAGTTTTTAAATTTCTCACAAAAGCATGCATACGATAAATTCTTTGCTACATTTTTATACAATTTCTTTTAACTTCTCCAGAAGTTTCTTCGAAAAAATGGATGACAAATAAATTATGATAATTATTCAAAAAATTACGTCCTGTTGAAATAACTAACTATTAAATATTACATGAAATATAACAAGTATTTCTAACGAGATTTTCAATAAATTATTTTTGCAATACATATTTTAGTATTTTGTTATGACACTATAGCAATCGCCAAGCGCAGAAATAAAGCAGGGAATATTCCAGGTTTATGTTGCTCGATAACAGGAGAACGATGGAATCGCGAAAACAAGAATATCTTTCCATAGAATTTGATTGGGGCGTCGAAAGGCTTCCACATTTTCTCGAATACATTCGCGCGTACATGTAAATATTATATTATACAAGCCGTACGTGTACGCGTGTATATTCGTCTACGGTAGATATACGTATATATAGGCAGATGGGACGCAGACGCCGACCTCGCGACGTTCGACGGTACAGTTCCCGTCGGACGGTCCTTCGAGATGGTAGGATTCGGTCCCGGATCCACTCTCAGTCCTTCCTACGCCTTCGTCCTGACACATCGTCCTTCTCTGTTTTCTTCTCGTCAAACGCGAGACAGGTCGCTCTATTGGCACATGAGCCGGAGACCGCGAATCAAATTAAGTGGCTGTTCGTATCGGAACGCGTATCGAATGAATTTTTACAAATAAAATCGTTCATTAATCTTTAACATTATCGATAATCCATTTACTCGCATTCTCTAAATCTCTAATAGTGAAGTGAATTTTCTTCTTCCCTCGAAGAATAACTTCCAACGAGTATCTCTATTTGATTCGTAAAACGAATTAAAACTTTTATCGTATCGCTTCGTAATTATTCGATTCGATAAAATCTTGACCGTATCGTACTTTCGCGATCAGTTTCATCAGTTTCGAAAAATACGACACCGCGTTCTCTATCGAGCTTTTAAGTTTACGTACAGCAAGAGTGGTGGCACGCCAACGGTTCCGTGTAAATATTTGCACTCCAGACCGAAAGCACGACCTCCGTAGTTGTACGAGCGATGTTTTGTTTTTGCCACGTTCCCGGCACCGAGTGTCTCCGAGGGAAGGCAACAGCTGATTGTTTCCCTCTCGTGGTACGTTGAGCATCCCTCGAATTAATTACGTCACCGTCACCATCCCTCCGCGTGCAACCCTCCCCAGCGCTCTTAATCATCCTCCCTTCCTCCCTAACGTCGCTCATTCATTTTCACTTTCTCTTTCAGTGACGCCGTACTCCATCCGGACTTTCGCCGACATTATTTACCTATTTTCGTCCGTGTTCCGACGATGTTTCGAAGATTCACCACAATACGTTCGTTTTCCTACCGAATCGAGATACTCGAGACGCGTTACCGATTCGTCGCGATGATCCACGAGAGAACGATGATCGACGAGGGGCTCCTCTTCACGGTGGTCGTCGTCGGTGAGTGTTTTATAAATTTCATAAATTTTCTTTGTATCACGTTTGCGTATTTTACAATGGAAATAAAAAATAACAGAGACGCGATGGTGTTAGGCATAAAGAATTTTGAGACGCGTTTAAAGAGCCACGATTTATGCAAGATTGCGCGGAAACGACGTTAAAATCGATATTAGTAAAACCGGTCTTCGCTACTCCCAACGAGTATTGGAATATTTACGATGTTTATGAGATGCAGGCTAAACGGTTATACTTTTGCGCGAGTAATAAATACGATTTTCTCGAGGGGGCGGAGCGAAGGACCGGGCACAGAAATTGATAAACGCATTATGGCTGAGTTGAAGCGGAAACGGAATCTTTAATTTAGAAACTGGAATATTCCGAAGGGAATATCACGAGGTAGCTCATGGTTGCGATCTAAAGTAGATCATTCACTTTGCCAGTCACTTTCTTAGTTTTCTTTTCCCCGATTTCTAACCACCGACTCTGAGAATTCTATTTCGTATTAAACGTTCGATGCGGGGAGAGTAATCGTTTAGAGAATTTTAATGTCGATTAATATATTCGAAAAATATTGATCTCCAGCGAGTTTACGTTCGCGAACAAGAGCCACTTGTTTTCGATTGAAACGATCGATTGGTTGAAATTGGTGGACCAATTATTTTTAACAATTCTTTAGAACCGATACTCACAAATGTAACAACCATTATTTACACTTGAAAAATTTCTTCTTTGATTTATCTTCTTCGCCGATTTGTGTTCAAGTTAGACGACCCTCTCTCTCTTTCTCTGTGTCCTCTCACTTTCGATATCACTTTCGGTCCTGCTGCATCGAGATTTCGTGTTAAACTGACACGTTTCCGATGACAGGAATCCGCGAGGCCGTTTTGTCGACTGTCGGGGACAGAGGGTGGGGAGGAAGACACCGGTTGCACTCATCAAACCCCCTCTCTCACTACCCTCTTTAACCCTTTCACCCCCTCTACTGTTCCATTGTACTTTCTGCATGTGTAATTACACGATCCCATACGAGCACACGACAGGGAAGTAGGCTTAGAGGATATAAAACAAAGAAGTTAAGTGTTAAATTTAATTGTAAAGAATTGAATACTAAATTAGAGGATATAGAATAAAGAAGTTAAGTGTTAAATTTAATTCTAAATAATTGAATATTAAATTAGAGGATATAGAATAAAAAAGTTAAGTGTTAAATTTAATTCTAAAGAATTGAATATTAAATTAGAGGATATAAAATAAGAAAGAAAATTGAATAATAAATAAAATATTACTAATTGTAAGAAATCGAATTTAGAAGAACACAGAAACAAAGAAATCGAACATTATTAATTCCATAAAATTGTTAATCGAACGCAGGGATACTTTAATCTCGTCAAGGATTACGCTTCTTCGACACTGTTACCGCGGTTACCTTCGAAGAAGGATTAAGATGAAATATAGTTCCTTCGTACCGAATCGCGGTACACCTTTTTTTTTTTCTTCCACGGTGTTAGGTATCCTGGGTTCGCCTCTCCACTCTCAACCCTTTTTTCTTCCCAGAAGGCGGGCGGGATTCACCCTGCGGGGCACCCTGTTGTCGTACCCTTTGTAAAGCCGGTCGAATAATGAATTATATTTTTCTTTTCCATCCAAGCATAGATTATAATATTTTTTACTATCTATAAAAAGCAAACGGAAGAGAACGAAGCCTGTCGGTTGGTACACCCTGTTCCCTAACCGTGCTACCGTGTCTCACCCTGTGTCGCGAGCGAGACAGACAATGGGGAAAAGGGTTGAAAGGGGGAGGTATGGCACATAAATAATCAGAGCGACTCTTCCTCTACCTGGATAGGCTTTGCATACACGTTAACTAACTAACCAGCCTGCTGGTGAACAGACAGCCAGCCAGGCACCCAGAAGAGACACGCAGGCCCGCGACATATGCAGTGGGTTGACCCTATCTGTGTTTAATGACCCGCTGATATGCCGCTCTTACCCTGACGCTTCCTAAACTTTTTTTTTTCTCTCCTTTCTTCGTCCTTTGTGCTTCCTTTTGTTCGTTTATGCATGTTACGGAGGACGTAGATTCTATGAGACGTCGCGCTTAACGTTTGGAGCGTTTCGTGTTGTTATAGTTTGAGACTAAACATTTTTTGTTACGAATTTCATTGTAGAATTGAAATTAAAATTGTTCTTGGGATATTTTTCTGTTGATGTTTAATTAGTTAGAATTTTAGAGAGTTATAATTATTTTGGAAAATGTTGTAGCGATGGGTTGGAATATTGATATGGTTAACGCGAGATAAATGTAACTGTTAGGTTAGAGTATCTTTGATGGAAATTGATGAATCGAAATTTATTAGAGATATTAAATATAATAGGGTAATTTCAGGCGGTATGGCTCCAACTCGCGTAGGCTATAAAATATACCGGTTTCTAGCTGCTTCTAGCAGTACAGTGAATATTATAAATCCACCTGTATTTATTTTAGCGTATACATTTTTCTAACTCAAATGTCCATTAGATTTACCATGTAGTTTTTGAAAAAAAGGTAGAGAATCGCTCTCCAAACTATCCTATTTAAATTAAATATATTTAACAGATATATATCCAAAATACAATAGTACAATTTTACATTAATAAAGTACACCTTAAAAGATCGAAATATCAGAGAAATATTAGAGAAATGTTAGAGAAATGTTAAAATATTTCAACACTGACGTTAATTAAAAATTCAAAGATCCAATACAATAAAATTTCTCTTCGATTCTCTTCACACTCAATACTTAATCCTTTGCACTCGAGAGGCGACTCTCACTCATCACTTCGATTAACGCAGCCACTCGAATCGCGTATAATTATTTCATTTCAACTTTTCGCGTATCTTTACATTATACAAGACCTAATATTGAATCTTAAGCTCGATAATTTTGATTCGCGCAATATTTTAGAAAGCACTCGTCAAAATCCTCCGTTCCTCGGAACAAGTATCGCAAAAATGTGTCTTTCGAGTGCAAAGGGTTAAAATCATCGAATCGAACGATTCAGCTTCGATGATCGTCCAGCTCGTTTAGCAATTCAACGAATCGTACGATTCGATCGTGACGGAACCGATGCGTATCCCAGTATCAGAGGTAAAAAGGAGGATAAAAGGTGAAATCTTTTTTTGGTAAACGGCATTCTGGCTTGTATCCCGTTTCACACATGGTGCCGCGAACCCCTTTTGCCGGTATTCTCCGTCTGTGGCAGGTCGGAGCAATGTTTTAGATCTTATCCCCGAAATTATACGTCTGTCTGGCTGTCTGCTCCTACTCCCAACCCTCAGGACGTTGGCACGCGGTATCAAACGCTAATCGCATGCCACGGCCCACCTTCTCTTCTGCTGCCTCAACCTCTTGCCTCCTTCCTCTTTATTCCTTCTTTCTTTTCCTCCTGTCTGGCCTGCTTTACGTCCCTATGCTTTTCGTTCCTCTGCTTTTCGTTCTCTATCCCGCAGGATAACGGAACGACACCGTCTACCCGCGTCTTTCGCGCCCGAGAGAAAACCTGGACGCGAAGCCCCGCTTCTTCGAGGGATTTCGAACATCGAAAATTCGTTCTCGCGTTCCTATTTCGCGCATTGTCGAGCGAATATTTCAGCGTGTAGGGTTTCGGTTTGATTCCTGCTTCCTTGTCGCGTTTTATAATCGGGTTTTTTTTTATTAGGTATTGTTAATTCATAAATTCTATGGAAAATCAATTTAGAGAGGTGGTTGCGTTTTGGGAATTGAGAAAAAAATAATTAACACTAGAACTACCGACGATTAAAGCATACTTATTTCTACCGAAAAAATCATAACGAAAGGTATATAAAAAAATACACGATGCAAGGGAAACAAAGCTTTATCTACTTTTTTAACAGAAAATCACAGAAAATTGCCTCTGAGATGCCATAGTGAATTTATAAAATTGCTGTAAAAAATTATGAATGGGTCATTTTGAGCACTTTGGTAGTTCTAGTGTTAAAAGCGACATGTTAAAATTTGTCTGTAATTTTATTTTACACCAAAAATTGCACCACTCTGTGAATAAAATATCATATCAATTACCGCCCTAAGATATGTCCATTTCCAAATTCTTTCCAAGTCCCATTTCCAAGTTCGTTTGGGAAATGTTAAAAAGCAGATTTTAGAAATATAGTATCGATACTAAATTATTTTGTATTTTAAATGCATCACCAAAATTGATTGCAACACGCTTGAATACGGAGATCTGGAAAAGAAAAACTCTAAAATTTTTAATCGAATAAAGTTAAAGAGAATTAAAAGGATTAATAATATTGTTGACAAAGTTTTCTTCGTAGCTCCGTTTCACGGATACTAGAATATTTTATGGAATTTTAAGTCCTTCGGACGTGGTAGTATAATTTGATTATCTCGAATTTACTTTTCTGACAAGTAAGACAGTTTCAACAGCGTATTACGCTAAACGCATTAAAGTCACGGTTTCGTCACGTTAGTTGCACTCTCATTGAGTAATTTTACGTAAACTCGTAACAGGGAAGTGCTATGTAGATTAGTTAGGAGGAAACAAGAAGCGCAAGCGCGGCCATCGCGCAGGACTAGACTCACCCCTAACTTCTCGTCCTGCGTTATTATGCAACAAGTTGCTTTACTCACCCTCTTTCTCTCTCTGGTCTCCAGTCACCCACAGTTATTAAAGGCGTCGTTTTCATTGGGCAACATTCCAGCCAAATACGCGGATATTTTATGCCGTCCTTAAAGACGATGGTTGATTATTCTCGTTACTCTTTCACGAGCAGCCTGATTTCCAGAGAAAGACTTTAGTTACATGTATCGCATGGAAGGAAACTTAATTTCTGTTTGTATTAAAAATAATATCATTTTTGTTGCGTTCGTTTTAATCGTAGATAAACTTTTTTTATCAAGCATATAGAATTATTTTTTACAGTAACGTGAAGGTATCTCGTACCACTTTCATCTTTGATCTCTCTTCGTGTTTTATAACACTGCAGAAGAAATCGTAACACCTAAAGTGATATTTCTTTATTTATAAAGCNCCTGGCAACCACCCCCGGCTCTTCGTAATGGCCGCCACACACGTCACACACATACTCCCCCTTCCTTTTCTTCGCGTTCTCCTTCTTTCCTCCGCACAAGCAGTTCCTTCTTTTTTCCTCCTCTTATACTCGGCCGGGACACCGTTTCCCCCGTATAATACATATCCTGCGCCCCCCAGAGCAGCCGGGCCGCGCGGGGTAAATTCTTAAATTTGGCCCGAATTGAAAATTTCCATATCTTATTCTCGTGGCGCGAGACTGGCTGCCTGCTGGCTGCAACCAGCAGTCGTCCTCGTCGTCATAGTCGTCTTCGGCACAAGCCGCGCGACAGCTGCAATCGAATCGAAAAATTTCACAAACCTACTGCCGTCTTATCCACGCGACTCGTTTATTGTTAGGACGCCGGTAATCGAGGAGAAGCGAGGCAGTGATTTTCAGGTTCTCTCGATGTCGAGTAGGACGGTTGTTAGTCGAACGATGGCGAATTGTAATTTCACGACGGGTTTATGGATAANAATAAATTAGCAAAAAAAATTAATAAAAATAAAAACTCTTTTTATATTCAAATGTATGGAGAGGTATAAGTATTCAAATAGTGGAATAATCATTTTTTGAAATAGCAAAACATTTATTTAAATGGATGCAAAGAAAATTGATAGCTTTTTTTAAATATTTATGCATCTTTTCGATTACTAAATTAAGTAAATTTAATATTAAATTGTTACGATGAGAGTTAGTTGCGATCGAACAAAGAAAAATATATTTCTAATAAGAGGAAGTAATTAAAAAGTTCGAATACGGAATTCTTCTTTGATAAATTAATTTCGTATATTGCGCGATCGCATATTTCGTATATTCTATTAAACTGTTATAATATAATTTCAACTATCTCGTGGACCAAATTTTAACGATTAATTTTCAATATTATCGAAACGAATCGATCAATGCAAGATCATGTTACGTTTCACGCTGTTATAAAAATACTTCTCAAGCCGGTTTCAAGATTACACGTACGATATTTTCATATTGTGAGAAATGTCTAAGAAAAACCGCGAACAAAGAGAAGCGAGGTAGTAAGAAGAGGACAGCGAGATTCCAGAAGTAACGTATTCGAGTCGCAATAACGAGGACGCCCATTTGAATATCCCGCTTTCCTTGCATTTTATTTCTCCTTTCCACAGTTTTTTTTTTTTCTTCTCTTTCTTGCCCGTTTCCTTCGTACATTTCGTCGTTTGCTTCCGATACCCACGCAACGCGGCTGCTAACGCGCGCTTGTTCATGCGTGACAGCGATACGCACGTGCATGGAATTGTTAGCATGGAAGCAGTCAAATTAGAGATCGTAAATTCTTTTCGGAGGTTCAGACGTCACAGAATTATGTTTTACGAGGTATTTTCGTTAGGAATGTATAGACCGCGTTACTGGTAAATCTGTGAGGTTCTTAAGATTTCTGAAGCGCTTATAATTTATAGCAATTGTTACAATTATCACCAGCTTCAAAATATAAGTCAGATTTCCTTCGAGTATTTCTATATAATTTTTACAAAATTATAACGATACAACAGTTCTTTCGCTCTTGACTGTTAGCTTAGTCTAGAACTGAAAGATTGTATTTTTTTATACAACTAATTACAAATTAAAATTGCAGAAAAATATTGATATCTTCCAGAAGTGCGTATTTTGTACCCAAAAGATTTTTTTAATTTCGTAATTTTATTATAATCACATCGATGGTATAATATTATCGTTCATGTGATTTCTTCCGAGTTGTATATGAATTAACCCTCTATGGGACCGTGTGACCTAAAAGTTACAAACTGATGTATCTACATTTGAAAAAATTAATTTTCTTTAGTTATCACTGCACTATTAAATTTGATTACTGTATTACCGTAGCGACACCACGATACATCTACAGTAATTACTAGTTAAAACATTTTCAAATCAAAGTGAAGAACTGCAATCAATCCTAATTTTTTCTCCAATAAGCAGACAAAATTTGAGCTGTAGAGGGTTAATTTTTCTAATTCAGCTAATAATAGTCCCAATACAGAAACGTAAAAAGTATCAAACAATAAATATTTACAGTTATTGGAACTATCGCTTGAACGCGACAATTCCTCGACGTACTGTTGCAGACAACCCTTACTTCGTATCATTTTACCCCAAAGAGCGGCCATTTTTGCTCAACTCGAAATCGTACGGTCGATTAAAAAAACAGAAAAGGGTGTTTGCTGATTTATGCGAGGACACTGGTTCAACATCCAACCCCTTCGACATAGGTCAGGGTGGATCCTCGAGGATCGGAGGGTTAATCGTATGCATTTTACGGGTTTTTCTGTCACGGGCCTCTTTTCCAGGCGCGTTATTGCGTTATTTCAGCATGCTTGAGCACCGTGACGCGCGTGTAACGTCGCAATAAATCGCGATTATCGATGTCCTTCTTTCCGACTCTTTTATTCGATTTCACCGCGTCCATATGCAGATACTGTCGAGTTATATGGACCGTGAAAGCGGGAAAAGGCAACGGAGAAAAGAAAAAAAAAGAAAAAAGAAAAAAAAGAGCCAAACCTATTCGTGTAAAGTCACATTTTCGAGGCCTCGACGCGCTTTTAGCGTTGCGGATTTCAGGCTTGAAAAATACTGGGGTTTCGGCAGCGTGTAGCTACCTGATTGTTGAAGTGGCGCAAATATTTGACACCGCTGAGTGCGCCCTTTTTGTAGCACGTACAATGCACACGGATATTGTGTGTTTGTTTAAACGCAACCACTGTGTCAATTTCAAGCTTCGCGTATTGGGTTACCGTTTTATTTCCCAATTTTGACCCCGTGGTTTTAACATCGGGTCGATCGAGGCTCTAACATTTTCGAGAGCTGTGAATATCTAACCGAAACCACCTGTGTATTGTTCCTTGAATATATTTGTAAGTTAAACGTGTAATTTATTAATCTGTTTCAATACGCCGACAATCTTTAGGTAACGCATCTTAAATTAGTGCGTACAAGTTGGATTAGGAAAAATTGTACAACGGGGTAGGAAGTAATTTTATACGCAAAAATAATTTATACTAGTGTGCATTCTGTCTCGCTATAGAATACGATAAAGACGAGCAGCGTACGTTAGATCTCTTGGATTCGTTCCATATTAACGATAAACGTGTAGCAGCGGTTCTATGTGCAATGGTCTGCGATATGGAAGAACAAATCGCTCTGACATCTGAAAGTACATACGAAATAAAATACAGCAAGAGAGAAATTTGTATTTTGTTAACAAACAGTTTCAATATTGTTACACTTCCACCTATCAGAATGATTTCCTCCCGTGCATCGAAGACCGTTTCACATAGAACCATCGCTACACGTTTGTGTCAACATAGAATGATTCCTAGAGACCTAGAGTACGGAAAAATTTTTCCAATAAATCCAGTAGTTTAACACACGAACATCTAATAATCGTTTAAGCACAATCATCTCAAAAACGAAACATTAGAATAAATTTAAGTAGCTCATAGTACAGTCTACTCCGTGATACTTTTTTGCTGATGATACTGGTAAAATGGATACCTCGCGTCCAATTGAATTAAACAAAAGAGAAACAGACGATGTTAAGGATCTATTACTTTATGCAATTAAAAAGACAATCGGTTAGCTATCCGAGACCAGCGAAAAAAACGAAACCAGTGCGANAGCACAAGTAAATTAACATTGTTGTCAGAAGATAATCCTTTTTCATTCCTGGTGACTCGAAATTCCTGCGCAACATCCGGTTCCCTGTATCAGACGAACCGCTTTGATTTCACGTGGCATGTCATGCATCGCGCATCTATTCTGTCGCGTCTACAGAAGAATTTTCTAGAAAAAGCTCGCGACTTTCCAAGAGTGGCATCGAGATATGAAAATTCCTGACATCCTATATTCGGGCCTTGGTTGGTCGGTCGCTCTCTCCTCTTTTACCGTGAGCCCCCCTGGGGCCACCATTCTGATAGGGTTGCCACTGGCTTTTCCATATCCGCATACATCGACGCACACCAACAAACACGTACACGTTCACATAACCAACACCGCCAAGTGCACGCAGATACTCCAGCCACCCTTATCACATATTTTTGCATATCATGCCACTGTTCTCGGAACCACACCTTTGCGCGAAAGGTCGTAAGATAGAGACAAAATCGTTGGAGAACGAGAGAATGAGCAGCTCGGGAGGATGACACGAAGATTCTGCTCTTGTCGTGAAATACCGTCATGGTTTTTAATGCGAAAAATATTTTGTTTTATTCTATGTAGCGTACCATTGATTATAAGTTTGAAACGAGAAACGTCAGACTTTTGGTTACGGGTCTGTAATTTTTATTGGTCGAAACATAGTNTGTACCAGCTCTCCTAGCCCATCCTATGTATTTCCATTTCTCGATCAGTCAACGGATCTCGTTACGCCAGTTTTCATGCCACAAAAATTGTACAGCCAGATTATTCGCGGCCGTTAATGATCGCAACCGCGCATTTCGTCTCGAAGCCGAGCCACGAAGCCAGGAATGCTTACGTCGCGTCACGTTTGTATAGCCGGATACATAGAGCCCGTTCTTCGCGTCTTCTTACACGCGTAAGCCTTCTGCGAGAGTATATATTACATACGTTGTTCAATTTCACGACGTCTCGCTTCAATTCAGCCGACGGATTTTCCACCNTATTCTTTGTTTATTCCATGTTAGATTAAAATAAAGATATTTTTCTTGTAAGATTTGTGATAATTTAGACTATTCTGAAAAATATTTAATATTGGTCTCTTTTTTTTTTATTTCNGATTTTCCACCATTACCCGAGCGTATTTCTCCTCTCCCTGGTGCTTTCCACCCTACACCACCGCCCACCCTGTTCTCCTCTTTTACCTCATCCCTTGGTACTTCCACTTCTTTCGGCCTGTGTCAGCTTCAGGGATGGTGCACCACTTTGAGCACGAAGACAAATTGGAAATATCTTCTCGCGAAATATAGCCGCGGTACCGGCTTCGACTCGCCGGAATATATGGGGCGACAACGGTATATCCGGTAGTGCCGGCTCGTTATTAAATATCCGCCCTCTTCGTGCACCGGAGCATCGGTATCCAGCGACCGTGAACACCTACGGAGCCCTCGGAACCGGTTACCAAATGGCTCGTGGTAATGCTTCTGTTGCGCGATAACGAACCTCGAAATTGCCGTACCACTTTTCGTGATGAATTGATTTTGCTTCTGTCTGAATGGCCGCGGATAAATCTGCTTCCTATCGTGTATTTGGATCTTTCGTTTTTTTCTATTTTTTTTTTTTTTTTTGGTAGGTTGATGAGAGGGTTTGATTAATTAACAGTGAAGCTATTGGCGATTGATCGAGGTGTACTAGAGAAATCAGAAAGGTGTTTCAAAAAATATACAATGCAAGTGAAAGAAATCTTCAAGCATATATTTTAGAGAAAGGCATCGTTGAAAGTTTATAGAATTTTTGTGGGAAATTAGAAACAGGTTATTTGAGCGCTATGGTCGCATCTGCATTTTGTAATGATTGCGAGTGGATTGTGATAAGATAGAGTGGGTGATATGAGTTTTTTCTTTTTTGTTTAGCGCATTTCTTAGTTGATTCAAGTGCCTAAAAATTAATTAAGTGTCCAAGAAGTATCCACGAAGTATCTTCCAACTTTTCTAATTAGAAAGAAAGCATCCAGTGTGAATTATTCTCAAGCGAATCAAAATTTTATTTTTCTCGACTAGAAATCAATAGTTGAAGCTTCGCTTTTAATTCAAAGACCACTGTCGAAACATAAACTTAAATAAATTACTACCATCTATCAACGCTCCAAGAATCCCAAATTTCAATAAATAACAGGATATTTAAAAATGATTAAACGCAGGGACATCATTTTTCCCGACACCTAAAAAGAAAACACCATTAAAAGGATCGTTATGGAACAATATCGAAAAAGCTTATGCCTCTCTTAGTCTCCGATTCGGCAGATTAAGGAGGAACGGCGCGCGCTATCCGATCGCTCCAACGGAAAGGGTTCCTGGTCGAAACTTCGCCGGCGTATCCATTAATAACGCCGTCCAATATAATGCCGCATTAGAGAACACTGGCCGTGTAAAAGGTCCCGAGGGGTTGCGTTGGAAATCACCGTAGAGATGTTTGTGCCCGCAAACGGCGGCAGGTAGTCGGTTCATGGGTCAACGTGTTTTCACGTGCAACAAGGGTGCGCTTCTTTTTTTTTTTTTTCTCGATTACGTCGAACGTTTCGAAGAGAAATCAGGGTGGCCCGTTTAAAGAGCAATTTCTGGAAAAAACAAGTCAGGTGTTACAGGTAACGCAGGGGTGACTCGTTTCGAGCGATTCCTTTCTTTAACGAGAAGGAAGACGACGCTTTTTACTCTTTTATCGTTACTCGTGCACGGCACACGAGATATTGACGGTCTCCTTTCATCGGTTGCTTTGGTGTATTTTATTTTAACAAGGGTGGTTCGAGAAAGACTGGAAACGTTGCATAATATTCGCGACGGTCTACTCTATAGAAGACCAACTAAAGGATACGGATAGAAGGATGTATTCTAACAGCATAGAACCACGTGAGAGGAAGATTCACGTTGGCGGCGAGTCGAAGTTATTTTAAATGTCGACTCCCAGGTATTCGCGGTGTTCCCTGTGCTCAGGTAGAGAGGCTACCACTCTACCCCATTGGAAATGGTTGCGTAACCCCATAGAACAAGCACGATCAAGCGGGGCAATAAGAGAGACTGGTTGCGTGGAGTAGGTAGGTAGGCCCGATGAGAAGAGGATGAGAAAGCTACCTACCTACTGAACTGTCGGCACAATGACACCAAATAGGCGGTTGATTGCACAATACGCCGATGTTTATCGACCCATCATCGATACGTGTCTTTTGTGTGCGCGCACCTAGATGCACGCCCAGGACAATCCGCGCGGGTACGCGCGCGCACCGAGTCAACAGCCGAATGTTACACCCAATTTAAGACGGCCAATGCGGACGCGTTTGATGCGCATTAGAAAGCGAGAGAGCAGAATTGCCCTTTCGAGGATTTCAGACGAATGTCAGCGGACACCGGTTTCGATCGGTCGATGACATTTCGATGGGAGAAAATCACGTGTAAAGAGGAACTCGGATAAATAGGGTGATTGAAACGTAATTGTTTTTGGCGGTGGAAATTATTTTAGTACTTTTTATTGGTGGTGTATTGATATTTTTTTTATGACGATTATAATATTGTATTAATGGAGAAGGAACTTTTTTCTTAGCTTCCTTTTTAATGGATTTGATTAATTAATACACGTGTCTTTTAAATAGCAAGTGTTTCTTTCTGTAACAGATAGATAGTTATGATAATTATTCATTTATCATGAATAGTAGAAACTTAAAAAAATATATACCTTTATATACCGACAAGTATACTTATTTGTATCAAAAAAATTAAAATGTAGGGTATATAAGAAAAGATATATATAGGAGACATTTATCTATATTTTTAGCAGAAAATCGCGGAAAACTCTCAAAAATGTATCACAGAAAATTTATAAAACTTATATAAAAAATTACAAATTAGACATTTCGACCAGTTTGATAGATCTGATGTTAAAGAGTTCAATTTTTTGTTGAACGAGAGTAGAATCGCGAACTATCCGCTACTACAAACCACAATAAAAAAACAGGTGGTAATTTTCAATGTTAAGCCTCTTGATACCGGCAATATTCAACAATTTAAGCCTGTGGACAGCCGTATTACGGTATTCCATTACGTGTATTAAAACGTCCGACGTAAAATTCAGAAAGTTAAGCCGGCTGAGTTAAATCTCTTCACGGTAAGCTTCAAAACGGCCGACGACTACGAGGACGAGGAGGAACAAAGTGCATGGTATATGAAGTGAGTGGTCGTCGAGTTAAAAACTTTCTTACATCGCGGCATGCTTCTTTTCTTCCCTTGCTTCATTCTACACACGATACTCCATCCTATAAATTTTGCTCGAGTGAACTGAATCAATTGAAAATCCTGGAATCTTGCGATCGAATCAATGAGTCGTCAAAATAACACAATAAAAACAAAAAACAAAAAAAAATAGAACAGAAAATTAATAAAATTACTAAAATTACTAAAAAGCTCCTATTAACTCCTTCACATACGATTTTATTCAGATTACTTTTGCATACGGATACGGTTTAACTTTCTTTCATTTTTCAACGTGGACAGTGGTAGAAAAGAAGCAATATATTTCACTTAATAAATTAATCATTCTAATAAAATACTCTATATCTTCTCGAAAAAATTTCATAGTAAGCGTAGTTAGTCATCGCACACATTTTGGCATTGGGAAAGTATGACGACTCTGCTGAGCTCCTCGCTTGCACTACACAATCGTGTCTCTTAAAAATCTTCTCATATTTTATTTAGAAATTAATTTCTTAAATATATCCTTGATATATAATATACAACAAGAATAATAGCTAGACGGGTGGAATTCCTAGATTTTGATTTTTTACTTTTCCCGATAAATCAGTTAACTCTACTGTCCTTCTTATTCACACTCCACATTTGCATCTCTTTAAAACTCTTCCTTTTAATTCTAAAATACTTCAGACTTACAAAACATACGATATTCCAGAAATAAACGCAAGGAACATTTAAAAAATGTAGTATTTACATAAAAGTAAACTTCTTCATACGGGTCACACAGACACAAGGACACCAGAGTTAACACTAAAACCATAGAAATTTTATAAATTTACAATGACATGTTTTTAGCGATTTTCTATGACTTTTTATAAAAAATATGTACAAAGAATTTTCACTCTTATTATAAGTATTTTTTCAAATACCTATTATTTTTATCTTTTTGATACAAACAAGTCTACTTTAATCGCCGGTAGCTCCACTGTTAAAACCAAAGGGTTAACGCGCACGGATTCCTAAAGTGGCCGATCATAATGCTCCAGAATTAAAATCAGCGTGGAAGTTGTCGAGCAATGAGCCATGCTCTGGCAAATGTCGTGCCGGATATCCGAGAAAGAAAGAGTGCGCCATGAGTTGAAGGAGGGGTAGCTCACAAGAGGGTTTTGGGGTTGGTCGAGGGTGGTGTGAGTATGTGGGGGTTGAAAGGCGTTGCCTGGCAACCACCCCCGGCTCTTCGTAATGGCCGCCACACACGTCACACACATACTCCCCCTTCCTTTTCTTCGCGTTCTCCTTCTTTCCTCCGCACAAGCAGTTCCTTCTTTTTTCCTCCTCTTATACTCGGCCGGGACACCGTTTCCCCCGTATAATACATATCCTGCGCCCCCCAGAGCAGCCGGGCCGCGCGGGGTAAATTCTTAAATTTGGCCCGAATTGAAAATTTCCATATCTTATTCTCGTGGCGCGAGACTGGCTGCCTGCTGGCTGCAACCAGCAGTCGTCCTCGTCGTCATAGTCGTCTTCGGCACAAGCCGCGCGACAGCTGCAATCGAATCGAAAAATTTCACAAACCTACTGCCGTCTTATCCACGCGACTCGTTTATTGTTAGGACGCCGGTAATCGAGGAGAAGCGAGGCAGTGATTTTCAGGTTCTCTCGATGTCGAGTAGGACGGTTGTTAGTCGAACGATGGCGAATTGTAATTTCACGACGGGTTTATGGATAGTGATTTTGTTGTTGGATAGATAGAGGATGAAGTGCTTGACGCAGCATTCTATATTGTGTTGGTCTGGTTTATTTATTTTTCCGATACGCTATAGTTTTATCGCAGCGCCCTTCGAAGGAGGAGTTCTTGGTTAGGAGATCGATATAATTTTTGTTGATACGTATAAAAATTTAGGCACTTTGTATAATGAATTATGTTGCAATATTTACGAAAGTGAAAAGTATTTTTTGTTATACGTTTTTAGTAAATGTTTACTTAAATTCTGAGGGCGTACGTCTTTCGTAGCGAGAGTTAATGTTAGTATTAATTATGCTAGGTTTTCCTTCGCTTTATTTCTATGTAAGCAAAAGGTGAAATTATCTACCCAATGACAGCTACGAATTTACTCAAAATGAGATTACAAACCTTCCACACTCCATACTTATATCAAGTAACCCTTTCACTACAATATACTTGAAAATAAATTATTTACTATGTACGAAGTACGTTAGGATATCATTCTATACTTGTTTGCGTGATTAAACAGCATTTTTTATTTTCAATAAATATTTACTAAATACTATGTATCTTAAATTATGCAAAACGTCAACCGCCAGATCCCTCAGCTTCACCAATACAATTTTCCCAAGCAACCCTGGTATCGTTTAAAGAAAACCATCGAAAAGCTTCGCTTGGCCTCACGCTTAAACCTTGTTCCTTTAAAATCTGCATATTCCACAAAAACGAATAAAGAACGAAGCACTTAAACCGCTCGAAACACAGCACCAACGAACATCAAACACATGGGTCCACACGATTCTGGCCAGACCGGACTAAATGGATCGCGATGAAGACGATCTGTCCGTGACGGTCGGGATGCAGAGGCGAAACGGGAAGCACAACACCCGGAAGCAGGAAGCAGAGGGTCGCGAGTCCTTTAATCGGATGTCGGGGCACGTGTTTCGCGGTGGCAGTGCTCGCAGCTGCCAGGACATTTATGCAAATCGCGCCTCGAGCCGGCTGAGCTTTCGGCTTTATGCACTCCGTTTTAGTTGGCGAATTTGCATCCGTTGAATCGACTCGGCCTCTCTCTCTCTCTCTTTCCCTCTTCCATCACTCGCACGCCCTTTCTATTTTTACCTTTTACTCACGACATATACCTGCGAGTACGCGTACTCGTGTATACCGAGCAGCCACGTAACGCACGACAATATCGGCCAATTTGCATACGAGACGCGTCGCTACAGGCTCTTTCAAAGTTCCCTTTTTCTCCACGCACCAATCAGCCGCTGTCAGGCCGAACGCTTCCTTTTTCGTTAGCTTTGTCTAGCGTTGGAGTCCCAAGGGGTGGAACAGTAGGGGTGGTAGTGGTGAATAAGGGTGATTGTTTGTGTAAAAATAAGTAGAGCGTGTGGAATAAAGTTTGGAGTTCAAAGTCGGATAAAAGAAAATGGAAAATGAGGAATTAAGTTTTTTTTTTGTACGATGCTTTGGTTTAAAAAATAAAATTGGGAAATCGTTTGGACGAGCGCGTATTTGCCTAGTTTTCAATTTCAAGGTCTTTATTATTGCATTGATAACAGTAATAAATTTATGCAGCTGTTTTTAATAAATACAATGTNATTGCATTGATAACAGTAATAAATTTATGCAGCTGTTTTTAATAAATAAAATGTTACTACTAGATCTTTTCATCTCTATTATTAAACTATGAGATACTTCAGTTTTTATACCTAATTTTTTTTTTAATACATACTTCTATTACATACTTTCTGCATAATAATAAAAAATCACGGTTATTAGTTACCAAATTATATATATAAAAAAAAGAAGCATCAGATACAATACGGTTCTCCAATCCACTCTGATACAGTTAAAAAAAAGCACTCTAAAATCATGTATAATTTACCTTAAACGCTGATCGCAGAAGAACCGAGTTACCCAAGCAACAAGTCTTCGCTCTCAAATTCCTCTAAAAATTTCCAAAACAACGCACGCGTACGTATAATCAAAAACTTCGTCCCACTACGAACCACACATGCAAACTCGATCGAAACCAGAGTCGCCGGATAACTCTCGTGAAGCATCCTGTAGCCGGTGAAAAAAGAGTAACCAATCCGCGTATGCTTGGAGTGGAATAATATTGTCATGCAAATACAGCTAGCCCGTGTACGTATGCTATTACGCGCACTCACACGCGGATCCTCTAACGTGCGTGACACACGTGGCTACACGATATGCGCGAGGACGGCTGCTGTGCAGTGATTTGCATACACCTATGGAGAGTACGGGGGCTGGAATAGAGAGAGCCACGGAGAGAAAAGAGGACGAGAAAGACGAAAAAAAGGGAGCTTTCGCTCAACATCTACCTGATTATTCGTTCCAGAGACCTGGAGGGTTCACCGATGGCAAGAGGGTGAGATAGCCGAAGAACGAACGACAGAGAAAGAGAGAGGGAGAGAGAGAACAAGAGTAGAATGGGGCAAGCACGGGGACCATAGATCGTCGGGGATACGTACATATTTGCAAATATATTTATCCCGGTTCGACAGGACCGGAAAGTTAAAAGGGCAAACGATGTACGCTCGATATTCCATCCGAACTCGTTGAGCCGCGGCCAATTTAATGATTTCGTTCTACTCTTCGTCGTGTTACCGTGAAGGAGACCGAGGGGCGTGCCACCGGACAATCTAATCTCGTGCTGCGTCGCGGAAGGAAATTATGCTATTACTGATGTTGACAATTTCGTAGTTCTGTAGTTTTACTTTTAAGCAATCGGGATGAAGCGAAAGTCTGGGAAAGTTTTAATATCGTTAAACAGTGTCTACGTATATTTTTCTTAGATTCATTTTAATACGGTCTGCGAGAGAAAGAGAGTATCAGGATTTTTAACTGACACAGGACACACGCGGAGGATGCGTCTATCCCATTCTCGAGTTCTATTATTCGAAACTCAGGCACAGCCAATCAGGTGACGCAGGTATCCGTGTTTCTGGGACGAAAGAAGGGGTTGATGCTCGAAGTCGCAGGGTACGCGACGGTCTGAAGGGTTAGTTTCCTCTGGGGCACCGTGTAGGGTACACGGAACAAGTACAGTGTTCGGTATTCTTCTCTCACACCGGACAACGCTTTGATAACGATCGCTGTTTCAGTGTTCACGCCTCCTTATCGCGTCAAGTTTTCTCGATATCACAAATTCTTGTCGTATCGAACTCCGCGAGATATTCAAAAATATTTTTTTTTTTCACACATCACACAACCCCGGACGAGTTTGAATTTTTTACGTCGGTTGAATACTAAGCGTAGAGAAAATTTCTAAAAATACATCGCTGAAAGAAACGCAGGACCTATTTGAAATTTCCCAGCAGAAATTCACCGCGTTGCATAGGTGAAATAAATTTGATTCGCGATACAATCGGATACGCGGGGATTCGCGAGGCGTTTGAAAGCGGGTCGGGTCGCGAGCCACCTTGTTCGTACGTATTCGAGACAGCTCATTCCCTATCTGGCGGCGAAATCAAATCTCCCAGGGCGAAGGAAAAGTGACAGGCTCTCGTTCGCGATCGAAGAAGGCGGCGGAATGCGTGGAATTTCTGGTAACCCGTCAGCCGGCGATTTCCAAGCCGGTCCCCGCTGCCAGCCAGGCACGTACATACCAGCTCCGCAACTTCTGACAGATACAAATCTTCCCGGGCCGTTATTTGCAGTGGCGTGGCGTTAACCCCGGCGCTCGTGTGCACTCGACAAATCTCGATATGGAAAATCCGCGAAACGTATAAATGTAGCTGTCAGTCGCAGCTTGCACCCCTAACACCTTTATCCTTCGGCCTGGTTGCCTCTTGCCGATGCAAGGGAGGGTTGCCTTCCAAGTGTCTGCCGTGTACACGCACGCGTGTCGAGGAAATACGGACAGCCGTTCGTTTACGGACTACAAACTCGAGGATTTAACGTATAAGCGTTAAATAGACACCCTGAAAGTGGGTTTTTATTTTTCTCGTTCCAATTTACGGTGGATACGCGCCATTTTGCGTTTGGACGCAAGAGAATGGCTGCTTCTAGTGAATGGATTTTTTTAATTCCATTTCTCTTTTTATTTTATTTTTTTCTTTTGGTGTGTCAGATACGAAGGTAGAATTCTGAGATTTTATGTATAGGCGAGTGTAGTTGATCTGGTTCTTCTCAAAATGTGTCGTTGAACACGGAAGCTTGATAAATATATGATTCACTGTTTATACGAAGTTCTCAATTTAGGTGAATGACATACTCAGATTCTTTTTCACCCAAACATTAAATTTCTTTAAAAGAAAGATTTTTTTAAAAGAAAGGGATACAAATTTTGTTGATAGGTATACCAATACAAGTAGTAGAAGAAGTCTTCAGACTTCGCCAGTCAAGAATTAAAAAAATGAAGTGTTATTTTTTTCCTCTTTTGTTCAGAGAACTTTTACCTTCATAAAGTGCATTTTAGGATAAATACAACTCTCAGGGAATGCATACATTTATTTTTCGCGTAAAAACCTACGTTAAAAAAGTACATCGTTAGAGTGAAATAGACGTACGTATTTATCACAGTTCGCCCCCTCGTTGTACCACACACGCAATCGCACATTCCTTTATCGAGTCAACAATTCCGAACTACACAGCACAAGTAAATTAACATTGTTGTCAGAAGATAATCCTTTTTCATTCCTGGTGACTCGAAATTCCTGCGCAACATCCGGTTCCCTGTATCAGACGAACCGCTTTGATTTCACGTGGCATGTCATGCATCGCGCATCTATTCTGTCGCGTCTACAGAAGAATTTTCTAGAAAAAGCTCGCGACTTTCCAAGAGTGGCATCGAGATATGAAAATTCCTGACATCCTATATTCGGGCCTTGGTTGGTCGGTCGCTCTCTCCTCTTTTACCGTGAGCCCCCCTGGGGCCACCATTCTGATAGGGTTGCCACTGGCTTTTCCATATCCGCATACATCGACGCACACCAACAAACACGTACACGTTCACATAACCAACACCGCCAAGTGCACGCAGATACTCCAGCCACCCTTATCACATATTTTTGCATATCATGCCACTGTTCTCGGAACCACACCTTTGCGCGAAAGGTCGTAAGATAGAGACAAAATCGTTGGAGAACGAGAGAATGAGCAGCTCGGGAGGATGACACGAAGATTCTGCTCTTGTCGTTAAGTATACTTTTGTTGTTCGGAATTTTTAAGCATCTTTTTAAGAATTACATATCTGTAGCACATGTCTAACATTCATCTCATAAAAACACTCTCGAGAACGTGTGCACAGTTTTCAGTTGTGTCTGCGCATCGAAAAACAAATGTACATCAGTCGTAGAGCGACAAAGTTTCTTTATACCTTTAAATATTCGCGGGGAAGACTTGTTCGTCGACGATATAAAAGTTGGCATGGCAAAGCAAGTTTCTTACTTCGATATCCATTTACTTATAACCATACACACCTTCGTTTTCTTCAAAAGAAAAAAGAAACTCTCGCAAAGAATCATCCTGAATCTTGCAGCCATTTCGCTCGTGCCACCGAAACATTGCGTTTAACTTTTCATCTGCACGCTCGAATTTCGAGATCAAGCAACCACTCGAAAAGCTGCGAGATAGCGGCCAACGCGAGAAGGCGCGAGGCGGAATTGTCAATTTCATAGTCGAACGAGGAACTCGTATCCACCTAGGAGAGAGGCGTATTTGCCTACGGTGCCAGCCACCTTGGCCAGACCATATTTATATTATTATTAAACATTGCAATGCGTGGCTCATGCATACGTTCTCATATTCCAAACCGAGCTTCCGCCCCGAAGCTTCCTTCCATCCGCGAGATATTCCATTTCCGCGGCACTCTTTCTATTTCACCGGGCTTTTGCTCGGTTATAAAAAATATTGTTTCGCAGTAAAACGAAACTGCTTGATTAACGTTGTTGAATAACGTTACGGTTCTTTTATTTTTTTCAAAAAATTCTTATCCACGGTTTCATCGGTATTAAAAAAATATTCAAATCTGATTTCGTTGCATGAAAATTGGTATCGGTCTAGATCGGTCTAGATCGGTCTAGATCGTGTGCTGTATAGTAGGGCAAGTTAGAAAATATATTTGCAAAAGTCCATGTAGCTTCACAATATTAATATCTGCAATACTAAGTAAAATACTAAGAACAGTTGAGAAACGGAATATTTCATAGTCTCTACGAGATCGAGTCATCTCACCCCCAGAGCCATCCCATCCGGAGTCACCCTATTAAATAAAACATACGATATTAGATAACTCCAATCTGAAGCTAACGAAAACCGATAAAAGTCTACAAACTATACTTCGTCGAATGATCTAATTAACCCTTTTCACTCCAGTGGTACCGCTACTATTTGAAAATATTGTACTTTTTTATTTACAGTTTCAATGATTTTTATCGTTTAGTTACTCTGCTTTTTAAATAATTATATTCCAGTTTTACTATACTTTCGTTGTTTTAATAAAAAATGCAAACAGTATTCTTTGTTTATTCCATGTTAGATTAAAATAAAGATATTTTTCTTGTAAGATTTGTGATAATTTAGACTATTCTGAAAAATATTTAATATTGGTCTCTTTTTTTTTTATTTGAAGTATACTTTTGTTGTTCGGAATTTTTAAGCATCTTTTTAAGAATTACATATCTGTAGCACATGTCTAACATTCATCTCATAAAAACACTCTCGAGAACGTGTGCACAGTTTTCAGTTGTGTCTGCGCATCGAAAAACAAATGTACATCAGTCGTAGAGCGACAAAGTTTCTTTATACCTTTAAATATTCGCGGGGAAGACTTGTTCGTCGACGATATAAAAGTTGGCATGGCAAAGCAAGTTTCTTACTTCGATATCCATTTACTTATAACCATACACACCTTCGTTTTCTTCAAAAGAAAAAAGAAACTCTCGCAAAGAATCATCCTGAATCTTGCAGCCATTTCGCTCGTGCCACCGAAACATTGCGTTTAACTTTTCATCTGCACGCTCGAATTTCGAGATCAAGCAACCACTCGAAAAGCTGCGAGATAGCGGCCAACGCGAGAAGGCGCGAGGCGGAATTGTCAATTTCATAGTCGAACGAGGAACTCGTATCCACCTAGGAGAGAGGCGTATTTGCCTACGGTACCAGCCACCTTGGCCAGACCATATTTATATTATTATTAAACATTGCAATGCGTGGCTCATGCATACGTTCTCATATTCCAAACCGAGCTTCCGCCCCGAAGCTTCCTTCCATCCGCGAGATATTCCATTTCCGCGGCACTCTTTCTATTTCACCGGGCTTTTGCTCGGTTATAAAAAATATTGTTTCGCAGTAAAACGAAACTGCTTGATTAACGTTGTTGAATAACGTTACGGTTCTTTTATTTTTTTCAAAAAATTCTTATCCACGGTTTCATCGGTATTAAAAAAATATTCAAATCTGATTTCGTTGCATGAAAATTGGTATCGGTCTAGATCGGTCCAGATCGGTCTAGATCGTGTGCTGTATAGTAGGGCAAGTTAGAAAATATATTTGCAAAAGTCCATGTAGCTTCACAATATTAATATCTGCAATACTAAGTAAAATACTAAGAACAGTTGAGAAACGGAATATTTCATAGTCTCTACGAGATCGAGTCATCTCACCCCCAGAGCCATCCCATCCGGAGTCACCCTATTAAATAAAACATACGATATTAGATAACTCCAATCTGAAGCTAACGAAAACCGATAAAAGTCTACAAACTATACTTCGTCGAATGATCTAATTAACCCTTTTCACTCCAGTGGTACCGCTACGCGTGTGACTTTCTTCAGAGTTTAAGCTTTAAGTTAAATATCATATTTTCTTCCGTTCAATTTTCTTTTTTTATTTTAAGAACAAACCATCTAAATAGATAAAAAAAAATTGTAAAAATTTACAATTTTCCTTTCCAAAACAACACAGCAGTCCCGTGCGACCGAAAGAAGCTTAGAATTGCGAATAGTTGAAAAAAGTATAGCAAAGAATTCGATGCTCTAAAAATTTCACCAATACAATTCTCTAACTCAATGCGTCACGCGTACAACCCCTTCTCAACTTCTTAAAATCCTTTCACATCGGAAAACGAACGCTCGTGAACTGCATACACCTGCGTGTATACGTATATACACAGCGGCCGAGCATTGATATTTTTATTAAAAATTCACCAAATACGAGCGCACGGTCTAATACGTACGACCCGGTATTCACGAGTGGCAGCCAGTCTACGGCAGTGCGCTATTCACTTGAGACATTTCGCGGCGTTNGTATCGGTCTAGATCGGTCTAGATCGGTCTAGATCGTGTGCTGTATAGTAGGGCAAGTTAGAAAATATATTTGCAAAAGTCCATGTAGCTTCACAATATTAATATCTGCAATACTAAGTAAAATACTAAGAACAGTTGAGAAACGGAATATTTCATAGTCTCTACGAGATCGAGTCATCTCACCCCCAGAGCCATCCCATCCGGAGTCACCCTATTAAATAAAACATACGATATTAGATAACTCCAATCTGAAGCTAACGAAAACCGATAAAAGTCTACAAACTATACTTCGTCGAATGATCTAATTAACCCTTTTCACTCCAGTGGTACCGCTACCTCGACGCGTGTGACTTTCTTCAGAGTTTAAGCTTTAAGTTAAATATCATATTTTCTTCCGTTCAATTTTCTTTTTTTATTTTAAGAACAAACCATCTAAATAGATAAAAAAAAATTGTAAAAATTTACAATTTTCCTTTCCAAAACAACACAGCAGTCCCGTGAGACCGAAAGAAGCTTAGAATTGCGAATAGTTGAAAAAAGTATAGCAAAGAATTCAATGCTCTAAAAATTTCACCAATACAATTCTCTAACTCAATGCGTCACGCGTACAACCCCTTCTCAACTTCTTAAAATCCTTTCACATCGGAAAACGAACGCTCGTGAACTGCATACACCTGCGTGTATACGTATATACACAGCGGCCGAGCATTGATATTTTTATTAAAAATTCACCAAATACGAGCGCACGGTCTAATACGTACGACCCGGTATTCACGAGTGGCAGCCAGTCTACGGCAGTGCGCTATTCACTTGAGACATTTCGCGGCGTTGGGTTTTCTTCTCGTGTTCCAGGCCAACGGGAAGGACGAAGGGTAGAGAGAAAGGTCTGGAAGGGATAAGGGGCGGTGTACGGGTGGCAGCGGTGGTTTCCGGAATCCAAGCGGGGCGGAGGTGGGTTTTTCTGTTCGTTTCTGTCGGCGAAATGGGAGGGCCGGTGGGCGAGAGCGAGAGAAGAGTGTCTTATACCGCGGGTGCAGCGGCCTCTTATATGAAATACTTATACCGGAGGATATTCAGCAAGCTTATATTCGACTCGCATGCAAATCTCCTCCATACTTGATTTCTCGTGGATGCGACGCTCCGGGGGATGATGGCTCGTTTTACGCGGCAGCCACTTTTCCTTCTCTTCGCCGCTCTTTTTTCCTGTCGTTAAGTTCGACCAGCGCCGGTATCGTTGCTCCTTTTGAGAGGACGCCTCGCGGAGTGTCTGGTGAAAACGTTTCCACGGGCATCGTGCTTCGAGGGGCGATGTGATTTAATTGTTTCGGGGATCAGATGTTTGTTTCACTGACGTGCTTTGGATTGATAAGTGATACGATAAGCTGGTGGGATTACCGAAGATGTAGTTTTTAATATATTCGCGGTTGGAACATTTATGGACGATGTTTAATCGAGTTTCGTACGCGTGGTACTATGGAGCGTTGTAGATTGAGGGAATTGATTGATAATTTTGTGTATATGCTTGTAATAATGTAATCGAGACTGGTGGAGAATTGTTTTATTTTTGTGCTTTGAAAGAAATAGATTGAGGGTTTTCGAAGACCGATTTCTAATATTAATGAATTTTTTGAAGTGTTCCAAACGAGTTTAATTGTTCTTGTAATATATCTAGATTATTTAATTGTGCAGATATTTTTTTATATTCTTGGTCTACTAAATTCTTAAGATTTACAGTAATCTTTATCTACTAAGGTTAGGTTTGACATACTCCAATTATTTTCTACTTAAACATTTAATTTTTATTTCTATGAAATAATTTTAATTTGTAAGAAATAATACTAATTTCTAAGAAATAATTCTAATTAATTTCTAAGAAATAATTCTAATTTCTAAGAAAATATCAATACAAACAAACACCCCCTAAAAAATTTCAAGGAACTCTTCAAACCCCAATTAACCAACAATTAAAATCAACCTCAAAGTATCCATATTCGAAGCTTTCAAAAATCTTTAAAATCCATTTCCACCAACACACGATTCAATAATTACACAACCATGGAAAAAAAAAAAAAAAAAAATAGAAACGCAGTAACTTCGATCGACTCGTAAGGAGGTAACCGCGATATCCTGTTCCCGGTGCCCCGGTACGTCACTGCCATGATTTCTCGACTATTACGGGGATGCACATGCATCGTGGTTGGTACAATTTTTGTCAGGAAAATATGGCGACCCTCTCGACCTTAGGAATAATATAATCTCGCTATTTTGCTTCAACTACTGTGTGTACCGTGACCAGGAAGAATACGCGGGTGGAGCAAAGGGGTCGTGTGGGGGATGAAAGGAACGAGGGGAGGGGAACGTGGTGTAACATAGTACCCGGAGGGTGTGCGAAGCAAGGGTGGCAGGAATACTGTCGGATGGAGCGCGATGGTCTAGCTTAAAGCACCAAGACACACTGTCTAGCTGCGAAATTGTTTGGCGAAATACGTTGGGACTTTGTCACTTCTTTCCGGGTGCATTTTCCTGCGCGCACGGCAACGTACATTCTGTTTCGAATAACTTCCGACGCGAAAAACAATGGTTTGATTTACTTCATTCGTGAGAAATAATTTTACCGTGTGCACCTTTAATCATTTTATAGATAATCGTTGGTTTGTCGTTTTGGTAATGTTTTATTTAATTTAGTTATAGATATTGGTATTTAAAGGAGAAAGCAGATAACTATTAGGGGAGGTGTATTATTTTCAACCCTTAACCGTTGAGGTGGAGGTCGATTAATGTTTATACATTGAATTCTTAGGTTTTCTTGGAGAAAAAGGATTTTAATTTCTTTGATTGGTGCATTAGTATAAGTGGTGTCTATAAAGTTTAATTTCTAACGAAAGATAGAAATAAAAAAGCGTCTCTTTAGAAGTTTCATAAAGCTTCTTACACTCTACCTCATTGGTTAAGAGTTGAACACTGTATAACTGCTTATTATTAGTTTTTCCATTTTACTTATTTGCTAGTTTGGTATATTCCTCATTCCCTAATATTAAATGTCAGGTGGGTCATTGGTGACTTATGATATTCTTAAGAAGCAAAGCTTTGATTGCACAGAAAATGATGTCCCTCTTACAATGAAAAGATAGAATTGTGTAAATTAAATTTGCACGAAGAGATGAAAATTATTGAAACAAAATTTTATCATCCACCCTGCGACTCGTATACGTATTTTTGAGTTTATCAAAAACTGGCAAAAGTAATTTAATCGTGCAAAATTTTAATCTTTCTATTTTTTTTTTTTTTTCTTTTATATTAATTGCTTTGAATGAAATTTTCTTTCCACCAAGGAAAAATCACATTTTCTTTATCCTTCGTTCTTTCAAATCGAAAATCGTAATTTTTCTTTCATCCTGCCAGGCAGCAGGGGATTTTCTCTGAAAATTCAACTATCGCGATCGGACTTGTCGAAGGCAGAAGCGAAGGGTGAGGGACGACGTACGTATTCTTCGTCGTGACGTTCGTCTCTCTAACCCTCGTGTAAGTGTATGCGCGTGTGTTGCAAAAGAGGGTTGGGTCTTAGGAGGATAGAATCCCGTGGGAGGCGTCTTGAAAGATAGGCTAGATAGTGGCTGCGAAATATGTATGCCTTCAGGATTCTGCCTTGAACCAAGCGAGTCTCGAAGAAGCTGCAGGAAGTCACTTCGCGTATCGCGAAATACTTTGGGCCAGCCTTCCTTTTTATGCCTTTTCTTCTTGATACGCGAGACACTAATGTTCCAAAAAATTTCACATCGGCGCACGTGTAAAGTAATACTTCTTATACTTGAAATATCATTGAGGTAAAATCGTTTCTGTTAAAATGATTCTTTGGAAATCTTGACGTTAAGAAAAATTGAAAACTTAAATTTAATAATGAAAAGTGGAAATATTCAACTGTCCATTTAAATTTATAAATATTAACAGTACTTTGAAATATTTTTATTTATATTCAAATTTTCTTAAAAGTCAGGAATTATAGTCCGAGAAATTTAGTTACTCAGATTGTGCTGGAAACTTTCAAAATTCACTATAAAAATACAAAGATATGAGAGGTAATAGGTAAATAAAAGGTAATAGTAACAAAAAAAATTAACAAATAAAAGGTAAAAGGTTTTGAAATTTGTTAAGAATTATAATTTTAGAAGTTTCGTTAATTATATTTTGATTGAAACTTGTGGAATTTAAACGTTAAACAAATTCTAAAGATTAAAAAAAAAATAAGAGATTGGTTAGCATTTTGGTTAAACTTCTTATTAAAAATCGAAAGAGTTATTGAAAACATTTAACGATACGATTACGCGGAGAATTATTTGTACTCTAATAGCTGGATTATTCGCAACGCGAAATGGTAAGGGGCGATAAATTACGGTAACTCACCCTCGTTTACTTAACACGCGACGCATCTATCCACTCGTGTTCATTGCTCGAACGTCCCTCTGAAATAACATCGCGCAGAGGAAAGTCCTGACCCACCTTAAGAAGTTTCGCAAAGTACTTCGCAGTAACTTTCACTCTCGTCGAATGAACTTACCCCGAGTTAACGGTCGAAGTAACGAGGAACACTTTTCCTCTCGTGCACGCGGCAAACACGAGTCGTACGCTGTAGAATAAATTTCTCGTACGGTGTTACATTCAACGGAATAAATCGGGAACCCATAAAATAATATTTAAACAAAAACAGGAATATTGTATCAATTCGCGTTTCAACGACAATTTCTTGAAAAATTTCAAATTAAAGTAACATTCATATTCTCGATGAGATAATAAGAAAGGTATCTTGAAATGTTAAATTTGATTAAATAATTTTCATGAATTTTGAAGTAAAATTGAATTATACTTATACGATTTTCTTTTGAAATTCGTTTTCCTGGTTTCACCTAAAAATTGTAATCTCACGTGAGAGTCGTATTCAGAAGATCCCAAGTATCGCGACTATCGATTTTGCGTTTCCAGTAATTTTACGTTTCCAAGGAGAGAGACCAGGCCGAAGAAGACGGGCGAACGTGCGTACATATACACACATATGTGTATTTATATGTACGTGTATATGGTACACGCGTATGCATGTTGCCTTATGTGCCTCGTACGCCCCCCGTACGAATACGTGTGCCGTATGGGGTAAAAAGGGGGTGACGTCTCGGCGCCATGACAGATGCGTATATCTGTCGAAGAAAAAGATGGAGTCTGAAATGCTTCGCGCGTAGTAAAAATACAACAATATCACTGGGCGTGGAACGTTGTTTTGAGCCGTATAAATAATCGAGACTTATAAAAACCATTAGCCATTATATTCTTAATATTTAATCTATAAATCGGTAATTTCTTAGTTTTTATAGCAAATATTTCTTTTTACAATCAAAATCACGATAGTTAAAAAATTAGATATGTATCGAACGTGGAATAAATATTATTAGCTAAATATTTAGCTGAAGATTTAATACCATTTTCTATATTCTTAACGTTTTAATTTAACCCTTTGCACTCCATTGGTACCGCTAATTTCGTCACNATTAGATATGTATCGAACGTGGAATAAATATTATTAGCTAAATATTTAACTGAAGATTTAATACCATTTTCTATATTCTTAACGTTTTAATTTAACCCTTTGCATTTCATTGGTACCGCTAATTTCGTCACAATTAAATTAAAATTAAATTCTAACTTGAATTTTGTATTTTCGTAGATTCACGTTTTCATTTATTTTAAAACAAAAGTAAATTATTCAATCATACAATGAAATCATAAATATTTATATTTCTTTTTCCATTTAAAAAACAATATTAGATTTTCCCNAAAATTAAATTCTAACTTGAATTTTGTATTTTCGTAGATTCACGTTTTTATTTATTTTAAAACAAAAGTAAATTATTCAATCATACAAAGAAATCATAAATATTTATATTTCTTTTTCCATTTAAAAAACAATATTAGATTTTCCTAAAAATCCATGCGAAACTACCTGAAATTGTTAAATCGTATCGATTGAAACAGCTTATACCTACAAAGGGTTAAACATTGCATACTATTATAATTTTATACTATTAAAAAAATTTCCATAAATCAATACACTTCTTTTTCGTAAACATACGCTAATTCTAACAATGTAAAAAATAATTAGCAAATATGGAACGTGTCGAAACATATATTTACCATTCGTTAAAATATATATTACAGAGGCAACTTTACATAACGCGAACGTTCTGATACGACACCCCTATAAGATAATCCTCCACGTGTGACAGGTTTTTCATTTTTAACTTCCCAGAGTTACACGCCGTAACGGCGATCCTTGGTAACACGGTAGAACGTCGACGTCGGACCGGTACTTAAGAAACGGGTACAGGATATATAAGGGATGAGCGATGATGCTTGATATTAGGCAGGCACAGGACACTCCACCCCGCGAAACTTGGGTGTAACACAGAGTTGCGAGACGGGGGTTGGGGAACGAAAGAAGAAGGTGGAAAAGGAAGGAGGCGAAGAAGGAGGGCGGGTTGGCAAGGATATAAGATAAGGATATATACGTGTGCATCGTATCCAGGATCCTTGATCCTTTATCCCAAGAGAGCTCACGCTGGAGATGGAGCTTTTCGAGTCCTCCTTTCAGCCGAGACTACGTCTACAGGTCGTTCCAACTATAAGAACACGATACTAATATTCAGACACCGATCGTTAACAAATGTAGACTGGTTATCGCAAAATTTATCAGACGTGTAAAAATTCGAATAATTATCTCGTCAATTATGCATTATATTTTACGACCTAGGAGTGACGCAAGAACATTGGAAAATTGTCGATCGTAACAGTGTACTCTTTAAGAAATATAGAAAACTCAAGAGGCGCAAAGTGAATCGAGCAAATTGAGCGAACAATACGCCGCAGGCAATTGAAACGGCCTGTAGAATCAGCCATGAAGGTTCACACGGCAACGTGATGCGAGATAGACCGTAAAAGATTACTGCGACATACAGTGTGCTGCTTTCTCCTCCATCTCCTTACGTCTCCAGCATCGCCTCGCGATACTACCTCTTCGCGCTTTTCACCCACCCTATCGTCGAGCTCTCTCTTCTGGCGCATCCCGATCTCCCATATCATATTATTCACGGCGAATCCCTTTTCACATTCGCCTCCTCCTGTCTCGGTGTCTTCTCTCTCTTTCTTCTTCTTCCTCTTCTTCTTCTTCTTCTTCTTCTTCTTTTTTCTTTTTTCTTTCTCTCTCTCTCTCTCTCTCGATATCAAGCTGGTTATTATGCACGCATTATCGGTACTTTATGGACATCGATGTCAATGAAACGTTGAAATTTCGTGGCTGCACACTCCCTTCCCAATTTTCTACCCCGTCCATGCCACGCAGCTTGAATGGCAGCAGAGTATTAACGACGTGTCGTGTAAGCTTCTGGCCTGAATTTATGGTCCCATATTCCACGGAGAAAATTGGAACTGTGGTTTTCAATGTCGGTCTCCGCCAATGACGGGCTTTGCGTCGCGGAATGTAAGGATTACTTTTGCTTCGTTATTCACTCTTATCTCATAGCGCGGTTCTCGAGAATTGGTGTCGGTGACTCCTTGCCACGAAACAGGGGTTACGGTTTAGAGGGGATTTTTTTATTAGCAGGGATGTATCTTACCCGGGTAATTATTTCGAGGGCGAGACTAAAGTGCTAAATAAATAATATTGAAAGATAAAGCGTGAAAAGGAGTATATACAGAAGAGAAATTGGAACAGTCGTTTTATAATACTTTATAGATTTCTCATTAAATGGGATCGTGAAAAATTATTTGACTATCGTACCAAGAAATAATTACGAATATGGTTCTTCAATCGCGCAGCTTCGTTTCGAGAATAGTTCAATCCATTCTCTATATGTATAATGTACGCGTATCAAAATACAAAACAGTGAATCACTAATACGCCAATTCCAACGTGATCTATATTTCAAATTGCACGTTTCTCGCAACAATCCCCGACGAAACAACCCCCAGCGTTCAAGCGTAGCTGCGAGTTTTGATTACGCTCGCGTCTTTAACAATGCGACGTGAGCCATTGGAATCGAACGAGCGTCTCACGGATCTCCCAGGGAAACATTTTTATACGTCGATCCTAATGGCTCTACAGAGTTCCACGACCGTTTCCATCGTTACGAATGCTTTTTCTGTACACACATGACCGTCCCACGAAACGTCGTCTCCTCGAGCACGTAAGAACACTAAGGACCTCGTCGGTATAGTTTTCTCAAGGGTCGTTCGTTCCTCTGAAATTCAAGTCGAAGAGCACCGGGCTCTCCCTCTTCCGACTTCTATCTTATTCTATCCCAGCGTACCTTCGCCGCCTCTCTTTTCCGTTTCCTGCTGGATTCAGGAACGAGGGCATAGACGGAGGGGTCCAAATAGGATTTTGCGTATTCCGGCAGACGTCAGGACCATTACCGGGCCAAGAAACAGAGGACAAGGATAACCTGAGTGTGCCGGTCTGCGTTGCTCGAAGACGGGCTAGAAACGTAGAAAAAATACAGAATAAGGGAGTGACGGTGAACGAAGGAGGAAACGTGGAACGGTAGACGGAACGGCGAGATTGTCACTTTGGGAATTGAAATTTGGGCTACCGGTTTGATGTCAGAGTTGGGATCTTGTTTCGCAATTTTTTAAATCGCTTCGCTTTGATTGTGAGCTACATAGAAGAAAAAGTGATCGAGTTTATTATGGACGATTGGTTGGTTTGTGGACAATTAAGCACTAATCGTTTGCTCCGATACAAAAATTAATTAATTTATAAAAAGCGGAGTTGGACAGTACGGTTTTTAAATGATTCACTCTGGTTATCCATAATTATAAAAATTTCGAAATTGGGAATAGTACGGAGACTATTCCCAATTTTTAAATTATTACAATTAGTAGAAAAATGTAAGGATAATTGCCTTCAAAGATTTTGGGTTGTTTTATTATTGATATTTTGTGTCGGTCAGCTTCCAGCAATAATATATTAAAATTCCTATTTTTAATCACGGTGCATTGTTTCACTATCGAGCATGCACTCACATGTATCGAGACTTACGTCTGTATCGCTAAATATAAGTTAGCAATCTACTCCCAATTTCAAGATAAATTGCACTATCGCCTTTTAATCTGTTCATTTTGTTAATATATTCAAAAACCAGTCTCGACTCTTCTAATGTGAGGATACTTATTGTCACATATAAATCATTTACATGGATTACAGAATCCACCTAACCCAAACCAAAGACAATACCAGAAAGAAACCGAATCTACAAATAATTCCACTTGGATATATATATAACTAAACTAAACTAAACTAAACCACTAAAATAAATAATGATAAAAAGCAAAAGAGTGGTTCGAGAACCATCGTACAACCAGATTGGTATTGTATCATCGCCAACAACATATGTCAACGAGGAAAAGCGGATTCTTGGTCGAATAGTTTGTGGATTGGTTTCAAGGCAGAAACTAGCTGACTGAAGCTCGCTGATGGTAAAACTTGAAAGGCGATTAGAATTGGGTCGCCGACTGGTGAGGGTTACAGTGGTGGTTTCGAGAGGGATGGTTGACATCGATGAAAGGGAGGAAAGGCTGATAGATTCAGAGAAAAAGAGAGAAAAAGAGAGAAAAATTCTCTGTCTACGGAGAGACCAATATAATATACGAGCTGAAAGCTATGCCTGAAAATGTATACACAGTAACCTGGATAGGGTGGTTCGTTCGATTCTGGCGAAGCGTAAGCTTGTTCTCGATGATACAAACCCCTCCTGTATTTCGTGCACGTGGATATCGAAGACACCGACGACGTCTTCCGGGCTGGTTAACAAGTTGAAGGGCCCTGTCGTTCGAGAACCGTATTCCACGTTTTAAAAGGACGGTCACTACGGTCAGAGAAACGGATGAGCGAAATCGAGGTCCTTTTTAAGCCCGGGACCCGGGATGAAACGTTTTATCGAAGACGAAGCTCGCATGGGGGACGCGATTTCGAGTCGAAGAATTATCTCGAGAAGTTTAAGGCCGAGCTAACGATCAAAAGGGCTCCCGACCGAGGGTGGAATTATTTGCCTTCGAAATTGAATAATGGAACCCTTACGTTTGCAATATTTGCTCTTTTCTTCTTTCGAGTCGATCGAGAAGTTTTCCGCCGAACAGGTCTCTGTTTAGCGAAAACAATGCGAAGTTTTCGATCAGTGTCTCGGAAAAAATTTGGGAATAAGTTGACTGCTCAAGCGAAAATTAATTATATTAATTTGATTTAGCTTCTTTGGTATATTTTTTATCTTCGAACGATTGATTTCTATCAAGGATATTTTGTGATTTAAACAACGTGAAATAAAAATTTTGACGAGCATTCTGTAACGTAAGTTGAGTGGTAGCTCGGAGTTTAAAAAATATTCTAACGATCGTTTAAGGAAAATTAAATTTTCCATTGCTTCGAATAAAATTCAAACGGAACAACACCCTTCGAAAATCAAATGGAATTCCAGACCGCGATTAACGGCTAGGAATTTTTGCAAGAATTCTCGCGCACGGTCGAGTCCTATTTCAAAGGTCGGTAGGATTTAATTGGCATGAATAATGAATTCCGGCGTGCGGCTTTCGCTGGTGCAGAGATATACGTTGCCTGCTGGCTGGCCGGGGTTAGTTGAGGGTGGAGGTGTGGGTGAGAAGCGCAACAGGTTCCACTTAATTATTGAACACTATAACCGGCTGGCACAGCTGCCACCCCCGTTTTTGCACCCCTCACGGCGGCCCGTAATCAACCACCTGTCCGCGATTACGCGAAGGTTAAGGTCGATCGTTGCTTTCGAATCATTGCAAATTTTCATTTCACTTGTTCGCCAAACTTTTGCGATTTAACTTTGATAATCAAAAAATTGTGAGCTTCGCTATTATTTATTCTGAATACATTGTCCGAATATATTGTCTGAATAATTATTTCCTCGAGTTTGAGGAGAGAGTTTGTTGGTTGATTCATATAATTCTACCCTATTTTTCATTCGACACAGAATAGAAATCGGATTCGTCGAGTCTCGTAACCGAAGAAAGAAATATTTCATATTGGTGAACGTCTCGTTTCACGTTGGCAGCACTGCACGCGGCAGTACGGGAAATGGGTTCAGAGACGCTGAGACGGTATTGATTTTCTATCCGACGTATGAGAGATGCGTGTTTCGGATGTTCTCCTTGCTCTTTGTTTTCTCCGTTCTCGTCTACTTGCCATCGCGGAGCGCTGCATTCTTTAGAATGCACTTTGATAAAATATCTTATTTACGAGTTTAGAAAATACGACGTCGGACAGAGCCGAGAAATAGATCTTCCGGGTGCTACCTATACTATTTAGACTCCGAGGCTAGATTCCCATGAATCTCGATGATATAAAAATTTAATACACAAATGTCGATAACGTTAAACTAAATTAAAGCGTTCCAATTATTTTTAAATCGTTCATCGAAATAATCAAAAAATTACCGCGATACTTCCATTTCTTTGTGTTTCATAAACTAAAGTTTTAAAATACAATTTTTTTTTTAGGACACCTTAAAATAAACAATTCCTTTGCAATCTTCATACAGACTAAGATACATTATTCAAAATTAGTTTCTTCTAAATTATATTCAATTACAAATTACTATTTTTATCCCAGTACTCCGCATTATATTTCATCTCTCCGTTCCGAATAATTCGACAGTTCCAAAGAATAACTTATCGTACGTCAGTTGGCGTACAGGCACGCGAGAGATGGCGTCTCCCGTGAAGAATGGATTTCTTCTTCTTACGAGGGTTTTTGCTCCCCGTGGAGAGGGTGGGCGGCTCGCGAGACCGGCTGACGTTGACGAAACGCTATTTGCAAACAACAACTATCGAGAAACTCGCGATATGGGTAAATACAGTGGCTGCTGCAGGCGGCGTCTCTCGAGTTTTCTTCCACGGACCTGCGTACATACGCGAGATCCACGGGTGTATGTAAACTCGCGAACACGCGGGAGTGCACACGTGCTGTGTATAGAGGGACCGCTTCCGGCACCGAAGAGGGAGCACGAAAGCGAAAGAAAGAAAACGCAGTTCAGCCGCTGGCTGAACTTGACAGATTCGAGAAAAGTTGAAAGAATGCGTCGCGTCGGTCTGCTCGCGAATCGTTTCAGTAATAGAGCGCAGGCTGAGCACAGGGTAAAAAGGGAATTCGCACGGATCCGATGTTGATGTATAAACGGTGCCTAACAAACGAAAACGTTGGCTCGGAATGAGCTGAACGATATTTTTCTTTCCGTTGAAACCAAGTGAGTGAACGCAGCTTTTTTTGGGGAAAATTCTTGACGAAATCTTATCTACGAATCCGATGAAATAGAATTTTGTGAGGCTAGAATAGAACTAAAAATTTTGGTTTCATAATTTTTCATTATTAACTACTAAAAGTAGCAGAGGAGATAAAGGTTCACGTATGTAAAGATAACGTAAGAGAAGATTAAAGTTAGCCGNTTTTTTTTTTAGGACACCTTAAAATAAACAATTCCTTTGCAATCTTCATACAGACTAAGATACATTATTCAAAATTAGTTTCTTCTAAATTATATTCAATTACAAATTACTATTTTTATCCCAGTACTCCGCATTATATTTCATCTCTCCGTTCCGAATAATTCGACAGTTCCAAAGAATAACTTATCGTACGTCAGTTGGCGTACAGGCACGCGAGAGATGGCGTCTCCCGTGAAGAATGGATTTCTTCTTCTTACGAGGGTTTTTGCTCCCCGTGGAGAGGGTGGGCGGCTCGCGAGACCGGCTGACGTTGACGAAACGCTATTTGCAAACAACAACTATCGAGAAACTCGCGATATGGGTAAATACAGTGGCTGCTGCAGGCGGCGTCTCTCGAGTTTTCTTCCACGGACCTGCGTACATACGCGAGATCCACGGGTGTATGTAAACTCGCGAACACGCGGGAGTGCACACGTGCTGTGTATAGAGGGACCGCTTCCGGCACCGAAGAGGGAGCACGAAAGCGAAAGAAAGAAAACGCAGTTCAGCCGCTGGCTGAACTTGACAGATTCGAGAAAAGTTGAAAGAATGCGTCGCGTCGGTCTGCTCGCGAATCGTTTCAGTAATAGAGCGCAGGCTGAGCACAGGGTAAAAAGGGAATTCGCACGGATCCGATGTTGATGTATAAACGGTGCCTAACAAACGAAAACGTTGGCTCGGAATGAGCTGAACGATATTTTTCTTTCCGTTGAAACCAAGTGAGTGAACGCAGCTTTTTTTGGGGAAAATTCTTGACGAAATCTTATCTACGAATCCGATGAAATAGAATTTTGTGAGGCTAGAATAGAACTAAAAATTTTGGTTTCATAATTTTTCATTATTAACTACTAAAAGTAGCAGAGGAGATAAAGGTTCACGTATGTAAAGATAACGTAAGAGAAGATTAAAGTTAGCCGAGTTTGTTAATTATATTCTTGCTTTCTTAATTTTTCGTCGTTTCTTTTTAATAGTATGATTAACCACAGTGACTGTCTCGTTTAAAGAATTACAAATTTTTAAGCTCTACAAAATTGAATCGTGTAATCAATTAAATTTCAGATACAATTCCTGAATATTTTAGCAGTTTCAAAATTAGATTATTTTTGAACATCTTTCCAAACCGTTTTAATTCTTCAATCTTAGAATATGCATACTGAAGCTTAAACTTCATTCTAGCATAATTAAAGTTTTACGATAATACTCGAGCAATAACCAAATAATACTATACTACAACTTAATCTATACAAAAAAAAGAATACATAAATCCTTCTCATTGTTGTAAAATTTTTAAAACACTTACACCAAGATGATCCACAACGGACCAAACTGCTCCTAACCGACTTTCACACCTACTATCCGTACAACATACTAACAAACGAAACTTCGTACTTAAAATTTACGACCGACACTTCGCTTCAACGAGAGGATGCGAATTTTTCGGAATCGTGTAACGCGAGTATGAGTTCCATTGGTAAGCAGCCGCAATTCTGCGTGTTTTATCGCGCCGCGAGACGCGCAGCCGAGCGTCGAAGCGAAGGAGGAAACGACGAAAGGTCATGAGATGCGTTCTGCCCTGTCGAGGAGTCCTTAGAATTAGCGAGATTTACACGCGACATAAACGCCGCTGAGGGCGTCGTAAAAGTTCTCAGATGCTGTGCTCGCTTGTTGTTCGTGTGAGCGTCCGACACTTGGCTCCACGTATGGCGTCGGGAAACGTGTCCTACGTGAGACGTTCGACGTTGCTGCTTCGATCCCCGGGAGCGCATGGGTTGGTATCACTGGTGGAACGGTAACGGCCCCATAAAAATTCGGAATCGCGTTGCAACGGCCAAACTTTCGTCGTCCCTTACGAGCGTAGGGATAAGAGAGGACGAGAGACGAGGAGGAAGGGCACGCGATGTTTTCATTGATCGATGCGCCATTAATTTCGGATCGAAGTGTACCAATAAATTTGAACTCGAAGCGGATTTCTCACGAAGTAGATAGGTGGAGAGAGTTTTACGAGTGATAAGGGTGTATTCAATTTTTTACGCGGGGCGTAATTTTATGACTGTAATTTTACATGTAAGTGTGCGTGTCGTATTGCAGAGGGTAGCTCTACTTGACGATACAGTGACCGACTTGATATTCTGCTTAAGATCGTGGAACTTTTATGGAGAATACTTTTTTTGTCACTTTGAAAAAGGTAGAAATATATAGAAGTGTATAATACGAGGTGGCGGTATGCAAAAATTTTTTCAAACTGGTGGTGTAACCGAGGATGGTGAAAGTAGGTGAAAAAATAGGTCAAAAACGTAGAATAACATTTTTCCGTACGAGGCTTCGTTTTGGAGAAAACGGCATTCGAAGATTCATTTTAAGTTTGGCGTGTCTGACCACACACGGACCTATTCTACTGGCGCCGTGCGCGTCGGACTTAAGTAGCACTGCTCTGCTTCATTCGTGCCTTCTTACGATATAATATTATTTTTTCTACGTATTGCAAAAATAATTTTACCATACAAATATTTCAATGTTAAATAATGTGCTTGATATTAATATTTGCGATATAATAAATATATAAAGTAAAGTATTGTAATATCCGAATTGAAGAATTAAAAAGTAGAAACGATAAATATCGTTTAATACGAACGAAACCTTTTTCGAAAAATGTTCGTCTATTTTTATGGGACACCGTAGATGTCGAGGGGTTTGGCACGGAATGCCTCCGCTATATCGAACCATTTGTTCCTGCCCTATCTACATCCACAACGTGCTCGGCGTTGTTCGATGAAACATGGCCGCTTCGTTCCCGAAATGGCACTTTGCGAAAACGAATTTTCAGGTTTCCGCAATCTTCGATCGCGCCTATATACTGGTATCGACGAACAGGTGGATCGATATCGATCAAAAAGTAAAACGTAAAAAACATAAGAAGCCGAACAATAAACATAAAAAGAGAATCATTTTCTTAGAAATAAAAACGGAGGATATCACCTTCCACAGAAAATCAATTACATTTCCTAATATCATAGAGTACTTCTATTCTAAAACAATCAAACCAACATTGCACAGAAAATTACAGTGCTCCGGTAATTAACACTAAAACTACCAAAATTCTTCAATCTCTCCTATTTTACGTGAAAAAATCCTAATCAAACTACAACACGAAATAAATAATTCTTTTACGCCTTCCATATTTTAAAAAACAATCTTTCACTGATTTAATAAATCTTTGAAACAAAAAAAAAAAAAAAGAAATATATTAAAAATTGCTCTCCAAAGACACTACCACTCATCTAAATACTTAATTAACCGACTTAAAATCATATCGCAAGTACTTCACAAAGTTACTTCACAATGTAAATTTTCCTTCATCACCCTATCACACCTGCATAAACGTACACCTTCGGTCCAACATTAGCCCACAGATAGACTCTTTTCTACCCTAATCGTCGATTCTTTTCGCCATTTACATCATCGTCTTATCTTCGGTCGACCAGGTCGAGTCTAAAGATCGACGTCACCGGAAAGAAGTGTGATACGAGGGGGTGCAGAGAAAGAGGGGGTGGATGCCGTGAGTGGCTGTTCTTCGTGTCCCGAAGATTATCAATATCCAAACTGCTATCTCTCGAAGGCGCGTGTACACATTTCGTCTACATGCTAAAGAGGCGGTATCTACGAGGGTGTAAACGCTCCGTAGGCGCATAAACAGCCTCGTAGATTACACGGCCATTGGGCCTGGAGCTTCTCCAGCTCGTCAGCCCTGGCAGCGCTTACGCCTCGAGTAAAACCGTTTCGCGGTCGAATTCTAACGCGTGTCGTTGTACACGGGAATCCATTAGCGCGCACTCGACGAGTCGCTCGATTCCCTCGATTCATCACTCGTCCGTTGCACTTCCACGGGGTGAAATAAAATTGCAGCCAGTTATTGAACCGACGATCAATCTTCTTCTCTTTCGCGATGCACGCACTGTCGACGTTTGTTTAGCCGAGACCTCGATGTTATTCGAGCGGCGTGACGTTGAGTTTCACGAGGGATTTGCCTTTTGACCTATAAAATTTTAGAGTACGCGTGGGTTCATGTTTGGTAATAGTCTAGGATTTGGGTTCTTGAGAGGAATTCATGGTGATGACTGGAGATTTGATTTAGGGATCATGGAACACAGAATTGTAGGAATTCGAGAAATGTTTATTTGAATAGAAAATAGAAATGTCGATTTAGATTCTTAATTAGTACCTGTTAATTTTTTTACTAAGCATAGATATAAAAAAATGTATTTTTATAATGCTAGAAGTGGACGATAAAGATGATCCAAGTATACTTGTTTATACCGAAAAAATAAAAATGAAATATACATGAAATAATGCATAATGCAGAGGAGACAAACTTTGATCTGTACTCTTAACAGAAAATCACGAAGACTTACAAAAGACACAGTAGAAAGTTTATAAAACTTATATTGGTTATTTTGACCACTCTGATAGTTCCACTGTTAATAAATCAACATACAATTCGCGTACGGTGTACAATTAAAAAAGTATGAAATATTAAAATAAAAAGTGTGAAACATTGAATTATAAAAATCTCGAAATATTAACCTCAGATATTTTAACGAATGAAAATCTGAAAGTACAATATCTAATCACAAAATAGCGACAGAATTTCAGAAACCATGATTCTACCAAAATTTAGTATCTCCCAATAATCTTTAATCACAACTAGACCATAAAATTCATAAAAAAGTATTAATAAAAACCAACTACACAGCAGCTTATCCCCATTACCTGAAACCCAAATCTGAAAATTCCCTAACAACCACTCGTTCAATCCTTCGAATCCACTTCCGTGGCGAAACTACGCGGCACTTCTTCCAACGTGCCCTCGTGCATTCAATGATTCCATCAGTGACGTTAGCCATTGAACGCGAGTAAGATAAGACGAAGAAAGAGGACTGCTCTCAGCGGTTTGAGTCTGCAGTGGCTGTAGCTAGTGTAACCGTAGGGGGTTGAAGCTGGCTGCGAATGCGAGATGGTCGCTCGAAGACAGCTACCGATAATAAATCATACGATGATACATTCTATCGGTCCATCGGTGAACGCTCGTCCTGTCTCTGTTCCGCGTGAAAGGCAGATCCTGGAGAGAAAGCTCGAGCTTTCTCGAGAGAGATCACCTCTGTTGCCGGGAGAGAGCTTGCCTCGTCCTCGCGAGGAGGCAATCTATCACTCTTGGAACCTACCATCCAGCATCCCTCGCCAGCTCAACCACAGAGACCCTCCCACGCGTCTACTAGCGCCTCTGAACACCGTCCCACCTTTCTTTATCCTCGTCCTTTCGCTCATGCGGCCTCTAGACGCGGCGACGATCTCTCTCGCGTGGTAAACTTTATTTCTACGCGGCGTTTTCTCGTCGGTGTTCCTCTTCGTGCACTGTCGATTCGACCGATCGCGATTTTGCTACGGTTGAAGAACCGATAGCTGGTTATTAATTGGAAAAGAATAGGGTGAAGTTTGTTGAGATTTATAAGCAGTTGGATTGTGTTTTTTTGCTTTTTGTGTTGGATTTGTAGCTTCTTTTTTATGCAATTTTATATTTTTATGAATATAATTAGGAGAGTGGAAGGTAGATAGGCAACATTGTTTTATTTAGTAAATTTTAAGCCGTGTAGTATATTTTTTTTATTTCTATATCTTCGCTTATTATGTGCGTTCTGTGTATTTTTGTGTTTTCAAATTTTCCTATTTATTAGAGCTGTGATTTTTTTTTTTTTTTTCGTTTCCGTGTTTATAGGATCATAAAATTAAATGATAGTGATTAAGGAGGTTCAAAATTGTGACGATTGTGAGTTGAACCTGAATTGAGTCACAAATAACGGATCGGATAGAGTAGAAATACAATACTTTAAAATTTTAATATCCTCTTTTTATAGTAAAATATGTTGCAGCTTTTGTCGCCGTTCCAAGTTAGCTCTTAGCTTGCTAGCATATTTTTTCCATGCATTTTCATGCATAAAATTAAATGATTCTTCATAATAGATCCAACTAAAAATAAGAAACTTATCATTTTTTCTTTTCCGATTAAAGCCCTTAAGTTTCTATTTTCATGAAACGATATTACAACAAGTGGATCGGGAAAACATTTTCGTATAACGAGTACAGAGATGCACACGAAGGCTGGAAGGGTTCCATGATAAGAAACGTTATGTAAGTTCACTTGTTACAGCGATAAGAGGCTCTCTGACGCCGTCGTAACGAACGATTATGCAACAAAAGTATTGGCTCGAAGATCCAGGTAATTGGAGATTTTCAGGGGCTTTTACACTCGAGCAACTTATTTTCCGAGTAAGCATGCGAGACACGTTAACAAATGTTGGAATAAGCGGCTTGTCGATGCACGTAAAAGGGCGATGTGCTTGTGATTATTTTTTTTTCAACGGAAATTGCAACAATCTCGCGACTCTTCGTTCTACGGACAGTAATATCTCTCTGCAATTTAATTATTTTTCATAGATAAATTAAAGAACTTCTGCAATGATTCCGACTAGAATTCTAAACAGAAACCTTTAACTCGATACATCAATTAAAACTGAAAAAAAATATTTTCAGTTTGAATATCTGTGTGTATTTTTACACTCGTATAAAAATATTTTCTCGATTCCCTTGTTACGATATAATTTTATAAAAATGTATAAACCATTCGTGATGAATCGGAAAAGAAAATTTGGATCTATTTCAAAAGATCGTTTAATTTTATACAAGAGAATAGAAAGAAAATTATGTTAGCAAGAATTATACCTATCCAGCTTGTTATTGTAAATGAAAACTAATTTCCATCGAAAGAATATCATTTATTAATCAAAAGTATTACGAGCTCGGTGTATATATGTTATGATCTTCTACTCGGCTGAGTTCAATATTTTTTACCGAGGCAAAGTCAAGCCTCCCATCCCATCTTTTCATCCCTACACTGTTTCCCTTACCTTTCGACGCAACCCAGTGTTTCATATCGTCGATTTTCTAAAAGACTGCCTCCAAGGCGGTCTAGCGAGTCAGAGTTTCCTGTATTCGCGGTAATTTCATAAGGAGCTGCCATCCGAAACGATCGCTTCAATCTTTTTCCTTAGCTCTGTTCCTTCTTCTCCGCTGGCCTGTTCGTAATTTAAACACCGTTCACATTCTTGGAATTTGAGCAAAGTCCTCTTTTTTTTTTTTGGTCCCGAGATAAGCATAGCGCGAACGTGAAATCGAGGTTCTCTTGAGCAAAGAGGATGGATTTTATTTTCGGCGGACCACCCTTTGCTTTTATTGAAGCTAAAGCATGATCGCTTTGACGCATCTTTCGTTCTGTCTCAGCTTTTTTTTTTATATATACCTTCCTCTATATTTTCTTGATTCTTCATCGTCTTCTCTTTTTAATTCTTTATTCTGTTCTTTTCTCATATTTTAGAGAAAGTAGTTTAATGTTTAATTTTTGTTAAACCGAGTAAAATTTAAGTTACTTGTTAGCTATTCAATACCGATTATGAATATTCGAAATAATCGATATATTCAAGAATTTCTACCAGATTTTACATTCTGTATAATATTTAAAAACATAGGTACAAGATTTATTCCTTTCAAACCATTTATTCTTTATTCGTTTTATAAAAATTCAGGAAATAAAATTATTTTTTTTACGTTATACGTGATACCAGAATTCTCTGGCATAAAAATGCCAAAATATACGTTTCCATTTGAAGCTCCGGTTTTCTTACCACTTTTTACGAACGACGTTGGCGAAAACAAGGCTGCATGTGATACATTTTACGGGAGACCAGCCACGGTGAAATAATAGGGGGTAACGCATAAAGTTTAACGTGGTTTTTTTCGTGGCACGTCATCTGGAGGATTGCAGGGCCTCGTCGATGTCTTCTTATCCCGTGCACGTTAAGAATAATAGAATTTTGATCGAATACAAACAATCGAGCGGGCGGCAACAGGAAAAAGTCGCTCATGGGAATATGGAGGAGGCTCTCTGTATACCGTTCATCCAATCATCGCGTTGTTCCGCGTGCCTCCCTTCATCTCACCACTTACTCTTTCATCTTTTGTCTTTCCTTGTCTTTTCTCCACTTTTCGAGCGTACTTTGTNAATTTAAACACCGTTCACATTCTTGGAATTTGAGCAAAGTCCTCTTTTTTTTTTTTGGTCCCGAGATAAGCATAGCGCGAACGTGAAATCGAGGTTCTCTTGAGCAAAGAGGATGGATTTTATTTTCGGCGGACCACCCTTTGCTTTTATTGAAGCTAAAGCATGATCGCTTTGACGCATCTTTCGTTCTGTCTCAGCTTTTTTTTTTATATATACCTTCCTCTATATTTTCTTGATTCTTCATCGTCTTCTCTTTTTAATTCTTTATTCTGTTCTTTTCTCATATTTTAGAGAAAGTAGTTTAATGTTTAATTTTTGTTAAACCGAGTAAAATTTAAGTTACTTGTTAGCTATTCAATACCGATTATGAATATTCGAAATAATCGATATATTCAAGAATTTCTACCAGATTTTACATTCTGTATAATATTTAAAAACATAGGTACAAGATTTATTCCTTTCAAACCATTTATTCTTTATTCGTTTTATAAAAATTCAGGAAATAAAATTATTTTTTTTACGTTATACGCGATACCAGAATTCTCTGGCATAAAAATGCCAAAATATACGTTTCCATTTGAAGCTCCGGTTTTCTTACCACTTTTTACGAACGACGTTGGCGAAAACAAGGCTGCATGTGATACATTTTACGGGAGACCAGCCACGGTGAAATAATAGGGGGTAACGCATAAAGTTTAACGTGGTTTTTTTCGTGGCACGTCATCTGGAGGATTGCAGGGCCTCGTCGATGTCTTCTTATCCCGTGCACGTTAAGAATAATAGAATTTTGATCGAATACAAACAATCGAGCGGGCGGCAACAGGAAAAAGTCGCTCATGGGAATATGGAGGAGGCTCTCTGTATACCGTTCATCCAATCATCGCGTTGTTCCGCGTGCCTCCCTTCATCTCACCACTTACTCTTTCATCTTTTGTCTTTCCTTGTCTTTTCTCCACTTTTCGAGCGTACTTTGTACTTTCAACGACCAGTCTTCCGCTCAGGGACTCAACGTTGTTCTTGTAAGAATGATTTGTTTTACGTGTTCAATATCTTTAGACGTTTTATGTGAAATTGCGACGTATTGCATCTGATTTGAAATAATAGAACGATGAAATTGCTGTAGGATGAATGATAACCTTACGGTAATAGCATAGTAAAATTACTGTACAGTGAATCATTTTTTTATTTGTCGCGTTGGTGAATTATAAATTAGCGTAGAAGTTCGTTCTCTGATATATGTAAATAGTTTACGGATAAAAAATATTTTAAAGAGGAATCGATAAATTTTTTTAAATAGTTGCTGTACTATTTACGTTCAATTTTTAAAAAATATTTGAAAAGTACTTTTTACTATTTTATCCACCATCGATAAAAAAAAAATCTGATTTAAATGTTTCCTCGAAAGAAACTGCTTACGTTTAACACTAGAACTACATACCAAAGTGGTCAAAATGACCCATTCGTAATTTTTTACAGAATCCTTATAAATTAACTACGGTGCCTTTGGGCAGATATTCCACGATTTTCTATTAAAAATATAGATACGAATATAGATGATTTAGATATGAATTATGATGATTAATTAAAAATATAGATGAATTGCATTGCATATTATTTTATATACTTTCCACTTTGATTTCTTCGCTAGAAATAAGTATACTTTAATCGTCGGTAGTTCTACTGTTAATCACAGTTAATTTCATATTTCAGTAACTTAATTTTATTTCAAGCTTTCATAATTTCAATATTTCGTTTCCATACAAGATACAATCATGCATCGTATTTCCATTCGAATCACACATTCCGTGCTCGATCTCCACAACTATAAACAAATTATCTCAATAATCTATCGTTTTCCTCCATACTGGTCGCAAAACAGATAACACGAATATAACTCTCCTGCTCGTATACCAATCTCGTATCCGAAACTTTACGACATCGACACAATCGGGGTCACTTAATAAACCAAAAGGAGAACACGAAACGATTCGTTCCCATCGATATTCCTTCCGAGTACCTGCAAGAGACACCGGTATTTAACAATTCCACGGGTTTCACGCAAACATTGTTCGCCGAAAGGTATCTTTTCGTCCAATCGAGGCCGCGAATTGTATCGTCGAATCGCGTGACACACGACGCACGTTGTACCCCGTAAATCATGGCCTCTCCTTGGAGATGTGCACGCGCACAAGGACTACGCGATCGTCGAGGAAGAGATGACTGACGTTTCTCTTATTTGATCGTTGATTGTCATGCGAAACGCCGCACTTCCTATTGATTGGGGTTCCTACCACCATCCAACCCTCTTCCTGATACCGTCTTAAGCGTGTGTCTTCTCGTTCACAGCGGCGAAAGAATACGTCCTAGACCTGTGTGAGTGCGTCCTCGTACGTATCGTGGTATCTCCGTGAAGGCGGAGAAAGGGGGGAGGAAAAGAATGCCACGACAAATTTAGGGACCGTTCGAATGGAGATGCCGTGTCGATGTTACTCGCATTTGCATTCCGACTTTCGATACAAACCCCTTTGTCCCAGACCTCTTGGTTCCTCCTTATTCGTGCCTTGTTTCTTTCCTTCTTTTTCTCCCGCTTCTTTTTCTTCCTCCTTGCCTTTTGTTGTTTCTTCTTTTTATTCTTTTCTCCTGGCTTCGTTTCTTTTTCTATTCGACGACGCACTCGAGGGTATCCTCCTTTTCAGCTGGCGGGTTCCCGAGTTAACTACCGGATGAAATTTAACCGAAGGTCTGCTTCTTTTCTGGATCTCTTTTTTTTCTTTTTTTCTTTGTGATTGATTCTTTTTTTTTGTTTTCTTTTTGTTTTATCGAGGTTACGTAACACGCGAAGAGGAGAACGCGTCGCGATGTTAGAACGTGGTGCGGAGGAATTCAATTTGTTGGTTGTTTATGAGGCATAGTTTTATTGGGAGGATGGGAAGGTGTGCGCATTGATGGTACGGAGACGGTGAAAAATATTTTGATTTTTGTATTTAAGTTCCTCGTTACTATCGGTAAGAAATTTTTTCAGTTTCGAGGTGTGTAGTAGTAAATTATGGACGTTTCGATATTGATTCTTAAGGTAATAAAAAAATACTCCGAGTCAAGGATTTGTAAAAAATATGAATCTGCAGAGTGTGTACCAGACGCGTATTTGGAATATTAAAATTGTTTACCGCGAGTATAAAATATTTTAAATGTGATTATGCAAAAGGGTACTGTATCAAATATTCGATTTAAATTGATATTTAATCCAACTAAAATACAACGTCCTTGTATCATCGAAAACCATTTCTAACTGAAAAAAAAAAAATACATATCCCAAAGTCGACAGTTTTTCGTAATAAAATTTGAACAAGCACGAATTCGAAACGAGCCAGAAAATTTCAATGAAAAGCGCGGGAAAAGCGGGTCAGCGAGATTGTCGGTAGAATTTCGAGCTGAGAGAACGACATGGAACGGCAGACGAGAGAAAAGAATAATAAGCGATGTAAGAGAGAGCGGAGGGAGAGAACGGGTGAAGCCGGAGTAATATGTACGGGGTGCAGGTATGCGGGGTGAATATTTCACGAGGAAAATTCAGTTACAGGCCGAAGATTCTCAGGACACGTAGAGCTCGTCCGCCGGCGTGCAGCATTTCGGAGTATTTCAGACTTAGTTAGAACGTTTGCGTTTCTATTTAACGTCCGATGCCTTCGAATCCGTCGCGACTTTCCTTCCTGTTTTCCGCTGCGAGCATACACTGCATTTTTATGCGTCACCGGCGACGCGAAATGTGATGTGCACTCATTTCTTGCGATAGTTTTTACGATTACTGGCTGCACTGAAATATTTTATTGAAATTGCGAGCAAAAGTGCATGATGTTATATCGCAGTGTTTTTTTTTAAATTTAATACCGGGCGTGGAGTACGTTGAAGAGAAATGGATGCAAGTTTTCTGATTAATTGTTAAATAATTACTCTTTTACCACGTGTTTTTAGTAGATAACTGAAGGATTATTTTTTTAATCGACTTTCAGCATATATAATCGACACAAAAATTTTAAATAGAAGACTTAAGTCTTGTAGATTAAATAAAATTGGATTCTAACTAAATTTTAATCACTGGAATACACCAATAATTTTAGAAAAACGTAGTCAAACCATAATTCTATTTCTATATTTAAAAGAAAAGTTATCAATGAAAATACTGAAGTAATAAAATTAAGTTAGCACTTACACTTTCCCAACTACACGGTAGAATCCATACACTAAACAACAATAAAAAAAATAATAACCAATCCAAAAAACCTTTCCCATGTTCAATAAAATATATTCACACCCTATCATAATCAGAACTATCAAAAAATTCCACCCAACACCAANGGTAGAATCCATACACTAAACAACGATAAAAAAAATAATAACCAATCCTAAAAACCTTTCCCATGTTCAATGAAACATATTCACACCCTATCNCTACTAAATAACAATAAAAAAATAATAAGCAGTCCTAAAAACCTTCCCCATATTCAATGAAATATATTCACACCCTATCATAATCAGAACTATCAAAAAACTACAACAAACACAAGAATCCCTCGTAATACATCGCTCTGACTCCTTCCAACCAAACCAAACTTTCGAACAATTACCTTCAACCTTTGCCAAGATAACCAAAGCATCACAATTTAACTCGATCTCTCCTCAACCAAGTATAAAAAAAAAAAAAAAAAAACCGCCCGTCGTATTAATATTCCCCCATTATAAATCGCTGACATCGGGGCCGAGTCGAAAGTAAAAATTCTCGTATCTCCGCGTGCGTTCCGCGAGCGGAGCACTCTTTCGTGCGACGCGGTAGCGCAGAATCGAATTCCTCGCCTCATACGCGGGCTCGGGCAGAAGAAGGAGGGTCGATGGAGGGCGGAATGGAAAGAGGGTTGGAAGCTGAGTCGACGTCTTTCAGCCGATATAAGCGTGGAGTGCACAGGAGGTAACAGGAAAGGGAGAGGAGCGCGGAAAGAAACAGGAAGAAAGACGAGGAGGAAAACGGAAAGCTAGAAGGAGGCGCGGGATACGAGATTTCGTATGTCTGGCTGCCTGTCCGTCCGCCTGAACCCGGGGGCACATCAGCAGCCGCCAACGAAAGAAGAACTTGGCAGATAGACGCATGCCTCCGCGAGGAAAAAGGAGCGAGGTGGAGGGGATGGAAAAAAGATAGTACGGATAGTACGGATAGGATAGGTAACCTAATAGAAAGGGCTGGCAGGGGAGCTTGAGCCGACGTCATTGGCAGAAGGCTGTCGACTCGTCTGCGAGAGCGGTTTAAAGTCGAATTCAGAAAAGCGAAATCCTCCGGGGTTGTCTGTCTCGCGACGTGGATGCGCGTAACCTATATGCACGCGCGTGGATAAGTATACCGGCTCGTCGTGCAGGTTTTTCCCTTGGTCGACGACTCGATGCTCTGGACTGTTTCGAAAATCAGCTTTGTTAGGAATCAAACCTTTGAAAGCGTTTTTTGGGAGCATGTTTTAGGGAGAGTACCCGGGGTTAACGGTATTGGGAAATTGTGTGTAAAAATGTATGCTACTTTCAATTCTCATTAGGAGTTGTCAATTTTTGTATGTTTTTATGGGGAGGTTTATAATCTGGATCTATGTAGCGAAGATGGGAAGAAATTAAGCATAGAAGGTTGGAAAAAATACTTACGAAGTGGAAGTTGAATTTTCGTTCGTGATTTCAGCTAGGAATAGAAGACAAAAATTGTTCATTCCGATACTAATGATATAAGGATAAATACACAGACGCGGAGCACTTTCTAATACTATGATCACATTTAAATAGTCGAAATTAAATCTCCTCTATTTTTAACTGATCTTCCACAGAAATCTATTTCACCAATTAACCAAATTCCAGTCAAACAATTGTGAAAAGAAAAAAAAATTCTACCCAAATACATGTCACACGGAAAACACTTTCGAAGGCATCGAAAGTAGGGGGTGACTACGTTGAAGCATACGAGTTTCGCGTCACCCTTAGACTCCATCCTATTCCGCGATTCTACTCACTCATTCCACTTTGCTCAGCCCCTGGGAAGCAACGGGACTTCTATTCCTCCCTTCACATCCCACAGTCCCGACACTGACGTCCCGACATCCGCAGTCCTCGTCCCTCTCTTTCCATCCCCCGTTGCCTCTCGTTTCACGTGTTCCACCGTTCTCTTTCTCTAACATCCTTCTCGAGCAGCTCCTGGTTCCTTTCCAGGTCGTCGCAGCGGCGTTCCCTCGTTCCTCGACCCTCGAGCTTCGTTCGTTCGTCGTTTTCAACCCTCCTCCGCGTCAACTCCTGCCTGGTCTCGTTCGTACATCCAATATTGTAGATATGTCCCGTTCTCGTCTCGAGAATCGTGAATACGCGTCGGTGACGCGACGATTCGCACAGGTGTGCACGACCAGACAGGTGAGAGGTGCGATCTTTTTCTGGGAATTGCGGAATTTTTCGTCGGGAACAGAAAGAGCTGCTCGTTGTTCGCGGAAATTGTTTAAACAATGCGACCTCTTCTGAGAACATTTATCTTAGATGCTTGGATTTTTTCTCGTTGGTCCTGTTTTGGGATTTAAGCGTAAGGGTGTTTGAAAAGATTGTTTTAGAGGTTAAGATTGAGAATGAATTTGCTGCGAGTTAAGGTTTTGGTATACGTGATTAAAGAAGTTACATATTCGTGTAAATATGTTTTTCTTTAATTTTATTTTAGTTACTCGTCACTGTGATATTAAATTTTATTACTGTACTACTGTACCGATAAGGAGAAACTATGATCAATTTTTATTTTTATTTTACTCTGATAAGGGAAGAAAATTCCGCCCGCAGAAGGTTAAGTTAAGAAGTTATTTTTAAATAAGAAACTTTAGAATACTATTTTTACTACAACTACCATAAATCTTTACTAATGAATTTTTTAACGCTCTCCGTGATTTTCTACAAAATATATACCTAAAGATTTGTTTCCCTTGCAGTATGCATTTTCTAAAATATCTGTTCTTCCAATCTCTTCGTTACAAATATAATAAATACGATCGTCGATAGTTTTAGCGTCAACCTCAAAAACAAATTGCCACCGATCATTCTTCTCCACTCGTGAATAAATACCTTTACCACAAGATAATCGCAGGTTTCGTAACACGAGTTAAAACACCCAACGAGATCAGCCGAGCTTAAAGCGCAAATTCGATTGTCACGCTCGCGAGCTCGAATTCCAGGAGGATTCATTTGCCCGGAGCGTATCATCCCCTGAGTCAACTCGGTTCCGTTTGCTCTACATTCGCCGGCGCCACCCTCTCTCATTTAAGGGTGCACTCGGAGTCAAGGTCGCGATGAGACGTGAATGAGGGAACGAGCGAGACGAGCGGAGGCGCGAGAACGAGAGGGAAACGGACCGCGAGATAAAGAAAGGGAGCAGTGGGTTGGGTAAAAGCGAGAGTAACCGGGGAAGATGAGAGTTGAAGCGAGCTAGAGCAAGGTAGTTTCCCCCTTATAATTAATGTGTAAGGGTAGGTCATGGTACGAGCGGCGCTCTCTGCTTCTCCTTCCGAGGGAATTAAATTACATAAGCTGATTCGAGAGACAGAGAAAGAGAACCGTTAAGGGGGAAGAGGACAAAGAAGCCGGAGAGCCATTTCCTCACCTTCCTCCTACCATCTTCGGGGCTTCCTCTTCCTTCTGGACCAGCCACGCTCCCCCGCAACCACTTGTTAAACGGTTCTATTGTCCTCGAGACTGTACTCGCGCGAAGATGAGCACTTGATCAAGGAAACTTTGTCGGGGATGTTGAAGCGTTTACGTTGGGACTATAGTTGGTTACAGGAGTATTAGACTATCTTAGGTATTGATGTTATTTCTTTAACACTAAACCTGCCAAATCGGTCAAATGATCGTTTCGTAATTTCTTCTCTAAATTTTATAAATTATTAACGATGCACTTTTGAACAGTTTTTTGTGATGATTGAAATATATGGTCAAAGATTTGTTTCTCGAGTATTGTGTATTTTTCAAAAGTATCTATTATTGTAATTTCTTTGATATAAGCAGGTATAGTTTAATCGTCGGTAAGTTTAGTGTTAAAATGTATTTCGTATGTATATATGTTTTATTTAAAAATCGTTATTATTGTAAGATAAGCTGTTTTATGTGTGTCAAAAACGGGTTTTTACTTTGTTTTTTTTTTATTTGAAGAATTATAATTGTACACAAAATTCGTTAGATACTCATGGTGCATTGTTTATGTTCGTCTCATTTTCTCGGTGTGTTTTCAATGGAATTTTAATTAGCGTTGTTTTGTTGTATAGATGACTCGTATTGGGATAAATATTATTTCTTGCTGAATTTTTGTACAGGGTGTCTCGCGTGAAACAACTGATTGTCTTTTGTATCATAAATTTATGTGAAAACATAAAACCTTGGAATAGAAATATTTTCTACGTTTCACAACTAAAGAAAATAATTAAGCAGCCTGTTTTAGATTAGACACCCTGCACAGAGCTCACTTTTTCTGTGAAAATTTATACATAAAATTTCTGGTCTTCGAAATACAGACAAACGTGTCTCATGATCGCAACTGATCTTTTTTTTAAGTTTAAAATACTTCGTTGCGCATAAACGACTTCGTGTAAACAAAACAGCCAGTACACTGGGTGAGAGCTTAGAACTCGTAGTTGAAGCACTCGGAAGAATTAAAAGAATTAATCTAACGAGAGTATAACTCTAACTATACTTATAACTTACTTTACAACAAAGAAGTTTTACAGCACTTACAAACTTATTTTCGAATACCTGTATCCAACATTCCGATACATCATCCAACATCATCATCCGACATTCCTATACCTCTTAACAAAACTAACATTCCACATATTTACATATTCAACCTTATCCAGCCGAAAACTCGCATTAAAAACCCCGATCGAAGAAAAGCAAGAAGAAAGTTCAACCCACCCTTACGCTCTCCTGCAAGAAGTCGCTCCCAAGAAGATCGTCTAAAATTTGCCAAGAACGGATCGGTGATCGCGAGTATCGGAAGGGGCCAGCAAATCGAGTCTAATCAGGGTCGAGCTTAGACGGATCACGTTCGGAACTCCGGTGGTGCACACGCGTCCTCCTCGAGAAAATCCTTCCTCCCTCGCCACACTCGTCTCGCAACATGAGATCGCGGGCAGAGGGGAGAGAGGAGTCGGTTGCCAGAGGAAAACTCGCGGTGGATAGGGGTGCACGTTGGTAACAATCTTGGATAAGGAATAAAACTCGCGAGGAGGACAAGGGGGAGGAAGGATGGAGGGTTTGAAGGGTGCTAGCGCAGGCGGATGCGGTACGTCGAGGGATGTACGGAAAATAGAAAGAATTCAGATCACGGGACGGGGCGTGGGGGAGGGAGCAAGGGATGACGGTGGAAGCAAGCGACGAGGTTGGTTCTAGCAGAAGAGAGCAACGCAGAGGCGCGGAGGAAAAAAGGAAGAGCGGAAAAGAAGGGAAGGATGCGGAGAGAGGGCGGAGAAGAGGAGAACGAGAAAGAGAAAGGGGTCCTTAGAACGAGAATGGAATCAATACGTGGAGGCAAGTGTGTGCCTCTGGTCCCACATGCGTGTTTCAGTGCCTGGGGAGGCCAAACACGCGAGTTTCCACGCGAGAGGGTGGATAAAGGCGGCCGCCCCCGTTTCCACCTCCTCCTCGTCCTCCGGCTCCGGTTCAACCCTCGGGGCCACACGCGTGTGCGCGCGCTCGCATGTGTAGCCCATATACGAGAAATTCGATAGTATCGAATGTTATTGGAATTTCTTTCTGCTTGCCTCTGAGAAACAAGCAGTATGCTCAAATATTGCGAGAAATTATCGTCGCCGACTTCTTGTCGCTGCTTCAGGGGAGGGGGGGTGGAATTTGTAATGAGCGGGGATGATGGTGTTTTTTATTTATTTATTTATTTATTTTTTTTAATTTTATTTATTTCGTGACGCGTAGATTTTTGTCTTATGCGGGCATTGTGTAAGTAGAAGATATTTTTGATCAACGAAACGTTTACTTGTGTAGATGTATGGTACTCCGTTTTAAATTGTAAAGGAAATAGGATTCGATTCGAAAAATAGTTTTATTTGGATAGCTTGTAAATTCGGTGGACGTACGTATAGAGCTAGGTTCGACGTTGTTCTTTTTAATTTTTATATCGTAAATTTCTACGGATATTAGAAATGTTTTTCGTCACCAGAATCGCGATATTGGTTTTTTTTTAAGTTTGTATAATATTGTGAGCCTTAGATGTTCCTTCGAAATACTAATTTTTTATTAACGTTAGTAACTTAATTTCATAGAGATAATTAATAATGCATGAAATATATAATTGAGGATATTAATATGTAAATAATGAATTAGTGTTCATAATTACCATCCTATCTAACAGAACCTCTATAAAATTATTAAGTTTTCACATTTAAGTGCGCGTAACATGATACAACGTGTTAAAAATTAAATAACAATTTTTAACTCTATTAATTCCAAATAAATCTTACTTCAGCACCTGTTTCATTTATTTTCTTTAAATCTGGATCACAATTAAATTTGGTACAACGGTATCATAAAACTTCGTTCCTCTGGAAGCACGAACAGATGTTAGGGGCCTAAAAGCGACTTCAACTGCAATTGAACCACGCCAGGCAAATCCTTGTGCGAATTCCCCGCGTAAATCCATATGGAACGAGAAAAGGGGAGGTTCGAGATTCAGAAAGTAGCGAAACTCGATATCTCGGTAATACTTCAGAAACGACTGAAAGCAGTAAATGCTGGAACATGTTCTATCCTTGATGTATGCGTTATAAAAAGAGAAACTGATTATTTATATCGCACACTGTGAAAAGGAAGCCGCAGAAGAGAAACTTTGCAGAAGTATTTCGAACAAAATTAAGTTGAAAGCAACACATGCTTGTACGTTTGCATTTTAAAACTGAAGAGCTACTTCTTGCTAACAAACTGTGATCAAATAACACGAAACTTATAATCTTACATCTTGATACGAAAAATATTTTCAGGTCAAAGAAAACAGAGATTTTCACAATAATGTTCAAAGCAAAAGAAACCAGTTGGTTTGCTTTCAAATTTCTTAGAAAACATAAAACACGGTTTCTTTATTCGAAATTGAAGCTAGTAGCGAATACAGAAGATTAATTTTTTCTATTTCCAAGATCTTACTGTTCCAAAATATAATTTCTGTACTATATTTAAAATTTAACGAAGAATTATAATCGGGCAGAGAATTTTTATTTCAAAGGTACAAAATTGTATAGAATTTATGTGATATAAAAATATGTACAAAATATCCAAATAACACCTGGTAGGTGACTTAATTTTCTATAGAAATTCTGCAATTTTAATCACATCCTAAAAAATACGAATTTGCATAAAACCGCCGGTTTAATTACAAGTACGAAGCTGCAATTACAGAATGTTCCTTTTTTATTTCACGTTTACTCTATGAAAATGTTCGTTTGAAAAACGATAAAGTATTTGAGGAACACCAGAGGCGTGGAGAGCCCTCGACATGTCTTTTTGTCTCGCCAATAAAAATGAAACTCCCATCACGTATGATCGATTCTTTCTGCCTTCATGGGGCTGCAACATCATTTTCGTCCCTCTGACGATCTACCCTCCTGCTTATCTGACAGGATACGTACGAATACTATTCGTATAAGCAGGCTCGAGGAGAAAGCCAGGGATGCGCGGGGAGACGAATATTCTTGACTCTATCAATTCTTCACGGGAATGGTTGGCAGCCACCCATGAACTCTTTGACGTTGTTGATTTGCCTCGAAAGTCTCGCTCGTGTTGGAATAATTCTTGTCTGGCACTCGAAAAAATACCCGATTAAAATTCTATATATCGATATTGTTTTATACCGAGGAACAAATAACAAATCAATCGTGGTATTTTCTTTAGGACGGAATTTTAAAAATATGTGATCAAAATTTGAAGTATCGACATATTTTCGTGCTGGGAAAAATAATGAATCAATGATATTTTCTTTGGGATTAAAGTTTATAATTAACCTTAAATACTGTTGTTAATTGTTATTTGAATTTATTGTGTGTATTGTGACACAATAAGAGAATTTTTATCCAGTGGGCAGGAAAATGTAGGAATTAAGTCATGTAAACTTCAACAAAAATTAATCGAACGAACAATTCAACAAATATAAAATTCGATATACAAATATAGCATAACCAGTACCCTAATATTAAGATTTCGCGTTAATAAATATTCTATATATCTCACTATCTCAAAATTCCTTCGACCTAGAAAACCAAAAATTTTCAACCTTTCGATTCCACAAAATATATTGTACGAACTAAAAAAAAGGATAAAGATTAAAGAAAAAATCAAATAAAAAAAATTTCTACTGCTATTTAATGATTAAATTCCTTTCAATAAAGGAATGATTAGAAAAAAATGTATTTTGTTTGAATTATCGGCATAACTTTCCCTAAAAACTAGTCGGGCGCAATGTCTGCCGAATTGTACGCTAATACTACTTAACTCCGTCACGTGCAGATTTCGTAAGTGCGTACGCGTTCCATGGCAGAGAACGCGTGACGGTATACGACGAGAAATCCCATTTAATTCCATTCCGCTCGCATTTCGTAAAGCTGTGCGGTATTTACGGAAGTACGCACGGTGCTTCGATAATTCCATTTGCCGGTTCCGTCTGCGCCGGCACGTGGTTCATGGAAATCCTGCTGCATTTAAAACAGTGCACTCGCAAACGCAATCAAGACACGAGTCAACAGCCGTTTGGATTTCAGTAGAGTTATCCGATTTCTTTTGTCAAGAATTCCGTCATGCTAAATTATTATAATCTGACGAGATATATTTTTTTTTTTTTTTTTTTAATCAGAACAGAATATTGGTAAATGGTATACGAAGGATGCTATACGTCATCGAACAAAGATATATTTTTTGGCACAGAAATAGTATTACTCAATGTTTTATTTCTTCAGATTTTTTTTTATTCTCGTGTCTTTTATACCACGCTGCTTGAGATATTCGAACGGCTGAGAATCTAGTAAAGAAATGCTTTGAAATTATCTATTCATTTTTGCTTCTCTTAACAACTGCTTAGGAAAAAATAATTTTTAATAAGAAGTCACTATTTTCATTTGTATCGTTATTCACTATCGTAACAAAGTAAAAGAAAATTTTTTGCAATTTTTTATTATCATTGAATTTAGTTAATATTATAAGAATTTAATTTTCTAATTGTAGAAAATGAAATACATTTATGTTACCGATCAAAAGTTTGAAATTACTATTTATTTCAAGGAACCCAAGAATTCCGAGAGAACGGATTTAGAAGCGTTGTATCTTAAACAATTTTTAAATAAAAAAAAATCTATCGTAATACAGTAAATTGGTATTAAAACCTAGTTAACATCTATTAATTTCAAAGTAAGAAGAGGATCTTCAATAAATATGATACAAGTACAAACCAAATGGTTTCAAACTTTTAACTGTTACCGTATACCGACTCAAAAATACGAACATCCCGTTTCCAAAATCGTATGAAAAAATTAAAAAACAGCACACTTAACGTCAATCTGAATCAGAAGTGTCTGAAACGATTCTAACAATTCTCCCATAGCGATCAAACGCGCGATCAAGCTTTTTCAGTCCAACAGACACGGACAAGTTGTACAATGGTGAATTTATTCAGCGGCAATTCGTTTGCATCTGGTTAGACGCGAAATCGTTGTCAAAGGGCGGGGACGAGAGTCGCGTAAAAACGCATACGAGTCGCGTAACGCGTTAGACAAGCGATAGAAAGAGAGAATACGGGGAAGAGCGGGGTCCTCCTGTGGATATCTCTGGAAGAAAGGCATGGGGTTGTCATGGCGACCGCGCTGAATTCCATAGACACACGCATCCCTCGGGCAGGGGTGAGCTGCACACGTTCTACGTTCCTGATTGGGCGTTATTTTTTTCCCGATAAGGGTGCACATGCCTTTCACGAAGCCCTTTCGATCGTATCTGCGTGTGAGTGCGTGCGCCCGAGGGTGTGGGTGGTCTCGAGATTTTAGGGTGGATGGATTTCTTCGTGTCACGTGTGCCTTTAGTCCTTTTGTGAACTTCTCCGACGTATACACCTACTCCTTGGCCCGTGGATTAAGTTTTATCTTGTCTTCCGATTCGAATCCAGGTATATCGAAGTGTCGCGAATATTTCTGGGTGAACTTACTTTGGTTTACGAATTCTGACACGAACAATTGCTGTGAGTATTTAAATTGTATTTAAATGTTGGATCTCTACCGACCGACTCTCAAAATTACTGTTCGTTAAAACTCGAGCTTGAAAGCTTTGTATAAATTATACGGAGTGTCTGGAAAAAGCGTTAGAAAATATTGATGAGCGGCGTTAGGAGTGAATAGGATCTTTTACTTTGCATATCTATCGAAAGGATGTTTCATAAATATATCGCAATAAAGTAAGGATAACATGTCGACGAGCTTATGGTAATTTCTTTACTCGCGTGGAGAAAGGATACTCTAATATTTGCGATAGGAAACTCTCGCGGGTTTGGTGAAAACGGATTTGAAAGATTCTTGAAAGAATCTCTCTAAAACTTACAGAAGTCTTCTGCTTTATGAATTTCAAAAAATCCATTTTATTTTCTTATATTTATACCTTCGGGTATCAAAAGGAGATTTTTAAAGTGCTAAATTAAAATCCAACAATTTATAGAAAATACCAAATCCAGAATTAACCGAAGCCTAAAGTATCCACTCCCTTTAACTTCCTCTGCCTCTAAAAAAACCACGATCTTCCAAAAATTAAGTTCCCCGAGACCCGGATCGTGGAACGAAGCTGTAAATCCAGAACTGTTCATCCACCAAACTCCTCCAGATACCCACGGATCCAAGAAGAATCCTGAGAATCAATCAAACGATCCTCTCGAAAAGCCTCAAGGACGCTAGCCATTCTTTAGGCCGGCGTGACAAGAACGAGCGTTCGTTTCGAATTCGACGGATGGGGAAGGGAATGATGTCGGTCCATTTCGCATCCTGTCGCTGGTAGAATTCCGCGGATGCCGAAGACGGGCCGTGGCGCGGAGGCGTGTTTATTTGGCCGGAAGTCCGTTCATAAATCTGGCTGTTTTCGAGTCTCTTCCGTGAAATATGATAATAGATGCGAGAGCGATGGAGGGCTGTCTGCCAGGGAAGGTAAATCCCGACGAAACGAGAGAGCCAGAGTCCGTGGACTAACCTTCGTGAACACTTGCCACCCCTTTTCTCCATTGTGCGCCTACTAGGGGTTGAAAGTAACCGACAACGTCTTCGTTCAACCCTTTCTGGTTCTGTCTTCTCTTACCGTTTATTTCTCTCTCTCTCTCTCTTTCTCGCTTTCTCTCTTTCTCTCTTTCTCCCTCTTTTACTTCCCCGGTTTCTAGCTTTTCTCTGGTTCACTGTGCCCGTTGGATTCTCAAGCGTAGGTTTCCCCGAGAAAGTTTGCGGATTACTCATGCGGATGCCATGGTGCAACGTGTCGCGGAGTGAACTTGTTGGATAAGTATGTCTCGTGGTTTCTCGCTGCTTATCTCTTTGTCGCGACGTTTTGCAACGCCTTCTGCACTTTCTTTCTTTCGTTGTATCGTAAACTGTATTCTCGATGAGCATCGGCGGGGAGCGATACTGTTCGGTAATAGGATTTATTTGTAATAAAATAAAATACAATATTCTTTTCATACTCGTATTATGATAAATTTACAATACGTGTAAACACCGCTGTCTTAAATTCAAAAATATTAACAAGCATATACACAGTTTCCATATACATATATGTATATATAAAAAAGGACATACAAGATTTCACACGAAAAATCATCTCCTAATATTCCCAACAACACATTCAGTCTCGTCACCCTTTTTGTTCGACTCAAATATACATTTCCGCTTCTTGTTATCCCTCTCCATCCCTCTCATTTGAAGGAGCTCGGCGTTAAGTAGAGGCAGGGTCAGGTTAAGGTAGGTCGTGACTCATAGCCCCTCACCTTGGTTAACCGAGCTCCTTCCTCTTTTCCTTCTCACCGCGAGCCTACTCCTTCACGCCAACGAGGGTGAGCAAATTCCTTCTTTCTCCGTTCTCTCGTTTCTCCTTCCACCCTCCACCGTTCGTTCCGCAATCTCTTTAAGACTTTAGGGCGTTGCGGTGGAGGGAACGAGGGGCAGATGAGGTAGAGTATTAATAAAAACTCGCATCGCATCTTATCATCCCCCGAGCGAGCCCTCTTAGCCACCGCCGCCACGTGGAAAATGCTTACCACCGCCACTTTTCCCCTTTATCTCTGTCACTCTTACCCCGGAGGAGAATATTGTTTAAACCCCGGGCGACGTTACCACACCGTCGCTGATTTACGCGAC